>PVJX010024746.1:0-27675 GCA_004027295.1 Dolichotis patagonum | reverse complement strand
AAATTTTAAGGTACTTTATTTCATTTCCTCCCTGCACAGGTTGAAAAGAGTGATATCATAACATCTCTCTGATGTATGGAGCTATGGAGACAAGAGAGCTTAAGTAACTATTCCAAAAATGTGCAACAAAGGAAACTGGTGTAAAGCAAAACTAGTAAGGCATGAGTTAGTATTTAAAGTAAGGGAAAGAAAAAGGAGAAGAATATGCAGTCTTTACCTGTAAAGGTGCTTTAAACCTCTACACAACATTATATTAATGTGTATTCATATAAAATGTTTGCTGCTATCATGTCTACATTACTGTGATTAAAACAAATATATTAAGACATTTACATTTGCTTTTATTAGAAAATGCCAACATATACAAGTAACAAAACTCATACCCTTACAATGTTATTTTAAATGAAGTATCCCAATTCCAACTTGCCAGACCACTTATGGAAGCTGCTACTGATCAAATTAAAAATTGTTTCTGTTAATCTGGATTGTCAGCTTGGCTGGATTAAGAGACTCCTATAAAGATGATTGGCTTTTGAGGGTATTTACCTAACTAATAGACTAACTCTTCAACAAGGTCATTGCTGAATGTGCTATCAGGTAGTGGACCTAGATGAATGAAGTATGTCTTGGAATCTTGATTTTGTGAACTTCAGTGAGGTCACTTATGGGGCTCTTTTCCTAATATCTGCTGCTGGGATTACAGGCCTGCAAATATGCAATTGCTGCATTATTGTCAAACTTAAAAGAAAACATAATCCACTGTGCCAAGGATAAAGTGAATTTTACTTAAATATCACGTTTCATAAAATTGCCATGCAGTACATATTTTTAACTTATAAAAAGGATTTGCAGAAATCGTAGCACATAATTTAAAACTATTTTGATATATAAATTACCTGTTTGCTTTCATATTTTTGTCTGTCTCTATATACATTAGAACTCCTAGCATATAATTTAAAACTATTTTAATGCATAAATTAGCTGTACGCTCTCATATTTTTGTCTGTCTATGTATGTTAGAACTCCACTAAAAACTGAAGGATGATATCACTTACATTTTTTTTTCTCTATCAGCAGTATCTGCTATTCCATCTCACTGAAGTTCTTTGGGAAAATATATTTTTCGTATGCTTTTTTTCTGTCTATCTTCTCTTTCCTTCCATCTTTCATTCCTTCCTACCTCCTTTCCTTCCTTCTTTTTTCCTCCCTCTTCCCCTCCCTTCCTTCTCATTTTCTTTGCACTTTAGGTGTCTTCAACTGTGGAACATATTGTTTTCATCTTTCCTTTAGACTTCAACCTTAGTATATGATGGCTCACTTAACAAAAGCAATATGCCATGCTAAGTTCCTCTGACAACACTATGGCAGCTCTCTTCATTTAATTTTTACCTGGTAACCACATACTTACAAAATAGATACCAACATTTTAAAAATACCTCATAACTAGAATACCACCATCACAAAGGGTTTTGTGTTTATATTTAAAATTTAGATACATAGATCTTTATCTGAAATGGCATAATCATGAAATGCACCATTTGTCGAAGGGAAAAGAGAGGGACCAGCCCTCTGGACTTTCTCGAGTGTCTTTTTTATAGTTGTGTCACTGACTCCTTCATGACCTTCAACAAAAGGAGTTCAGTTAAGCTGACTGTAAAACATGGATCATCATAGTGACCCGTCTGCCAGAGGTGTTAGAAGACTCAATACGTTAGGGCCTACCAAGTTCTTTAAGGTTCTCAGATAAATTGTGTTACATTAGGGTGAAATGTCAGGGTAGAAAAACGGCTTGTACCTTTTATACATCAGTTATTACCAAATGGACACCACAAAACAGTATCACCTCACACCTGCATACCATTTTTTTTTTCATTTTCTGAAAGAACATTGGGTTCTGTCACTTTAAAAAGGAATGTTTCATAGGTTGTGTTAACCTCTAACAACTAGTTTTTCCTCAAACATTCACTAATACTATGTTGCCCTGTTATCTATGATAACTAACATAAATAAGCCCTTTTAAGACAAATTAGGGTTTCACCAAGTGTATTTTATGCGTGTGTATGTTTCAGCGGCTCTGCTTACTTTTCAGATGTGCTGTTTGCAGTTAAGATCCATGTCATCTTTGCCAGCTTGGTATATAAGGAAGTTGGCGCTATATTTTAAATCATCTATATTCAGAGTTGAAAATTAATTTTGCTTTGATTTTTTTAAACATGTACTGATTAAACTTAAGCAGCTAAACATCTCAGGCATTTAACTTCAATGTTGTGTCCTCCCCTATCAGAGCAAAATTGGACATTTTCCTATACACAATAGAGGAAAAAAAGCAATTACTATCAATCAGTGACTAAGCAACAGATTGGAGTATTTAGAAAGACTCATTCATACACAGATTTGCAGCAGTGTTCAGCGCCTCTGATTAGATTCCATAGATTTTAAATTGTAGCTAATTAGGCTGTCATAGGTTCATTAATGGCTCTACTGATTCAGCACTCCCTCACCTGCATGCATATTAAAGCTCATTAGCTCCCTTGTCTAAAATACCACCTGCATTAATTGCTGCTGATGCGCTAGGACTCTTCAGAAGCTCTTCTGACAATGATTCTACCTGCTTGGAGTGCCCCATGCCCCCGGAATCTCTTCAGGAGAGCGCACACATAAAGTTCAGGGTGCTGCACACGTGGGGAGACTGCAGCTGGTGGAAGGGCAGTCATGCCTGTTTCACGCCTAACAGCAGGGTATAAATAATTAGTGATGCCTGTGCTGTAGGGCTTACCAGAGGGCACGCACAGCCGTTTCTAAGCTTCTACTAAACCAACGTTCTGTACAAAATAAGCTCCCAAGTCAACTTTGTTTTGCTTCTTGATTCTTGAAGGCGTTTTCACAACAGGCCAAGCCAGGCAAATTCAAAGCAGGAAGAACACTATTACTTTCTTTCAGTTCATGGCCTTTGTCTGTAGTGTATGTGAGAGGAACCCTTGGGGCTGTGGAAGCCATCTTGGTGCTTAGCTACTGGAAAAACTCCACAGTGCAAGGACTCAGTGATGTCCTCCAAAGTTTCAATTCAGCTTTCCCACTGTAATCAAATTAGTATGTCTATTCACTCATGTATTATTTTTATTTCTATTTTTATCTTTTCTATTCCCATGTAGAAGCATTTTTCTTTGTGACAAAAGGTGCTGGATTCAGAATAATCACAGTCTTCTGAGAAATCCAAGTCATGTTAAGAAAGAAGTTCTAAGACTGAGTTGATGAAAAGGATCAAACTTTAGAAGCCAGCTGATGACACAAATTTACAACTACAAGCAAATAAAATCCTATTTCCAAATTACACTTATCTTCTATTGCAGGTTCTGTCACTAGTACAGATGCAAAAATGACAAAATTAGCAATATTTTATTTCATCAGAGAATAGATACTTTTTGGCTATAGCTATATATGGAACACATTGACTACAAAAATGCATAATTGTAGTTTCAAAATTGCCCCTCAATTTACCCCAACCTAGCTTCTATAGGTCTAACACATCAATCTTTTAGTAAACGTTTCATTGTTTCTCAGAAGTGGTGAATGGCTTTCAATTACAGTATCAGGAGAGCATTCCACAGAACCCAAATCCCCAAATTCATAGTTAGTTTATAACTGTTCATGGCAGAACAACTGCCGTGCTTCTCATGTTTTCTTGAAAAATTTTTATGTGAGACTATTATAAAAATCTTTACATTTTCAGAATGGAGAAAGCCAACCTTCAGCTATCTAAAATGTGAAAGGAAATCTCTTGTTTTGTGTACAGTCTGGGCTCCCTTGGTCAGTGTAAGCAAGATACATAGCTTTTCACTTTCTTCAGTATAAACAACTAGCTGCTTAGTGGGGACCAGGGAACTTCAGCTGCACTTGTCTCACTGGGTAGGACTTCAGGGGACAGGAAGGACTTCCTTGTGGCTAAGTCCCTAGGATCTATTGGCTGCATGCTTCTAATAAAATCCATGGTACCAGCCACAGGAGCACCCCATCTTGGGATGACATCACCAATCTCTTTATACCTTGGGCTCCTATATTCCCTGACCCCAGGGCTTACCCAAGTCTTTATTGTTTGTTTTCCAAAACCTGTCAAAATTTTTGTAAATTATTATTTCATGAAGCTGTCTTTAATTCAGATATTTCTGTCCTCTGTTTCCACTTTAGATCATGATTAATTAGATAAACATTGAATGAGTATTTGTTAAATGGCTAAATGTGTTATCAATACAATAATTTGTGGGGCTGGGGATTTAGCTCGGTGGCATAAGCGCCTGCCTTGCAAGCAGGCAGTCGTGAGTTCAATCCCTGGTACCGATTTAAAAAAAAATACAATTTGTGTTTTATTTATTATATATATATATATATATATAATGTTATCATATTCTGTTTTGTCTGTTTCTGGTCTTATTTATTTCTTTTGTTTATAATTTATTTTTTTGAAGTTCTAAAATAAACACTTTTTCTCTTATTTCTAATACAAATATTTTAATACCACCTTTTCTTCATCATAGACTTTTTATTTTTGCTTTCTCAGTTTATATTGTGATGTTTAGGGCTGGGAATTTAGCTCAGTGCCTGCCTGGCAAGTGTGATGTTGTGAGTTTGATCCCTGGACCAAAAAAAAAAAAAAAAAGGGGGTTATATTGTGATGTTTTAGACTATGTCTATGAGTACATTCACTTGAATATGTTGTTTGTATATTATCTTTATGGATATTATAAATAATTGTATTTTATAATTATATTTCAATATATTTGAATATATATTTTATAATTTTCTAGAAAATTTTAAATTATTACTTCATGTTTAACTCTTCCCAAATTTGTTTTAACCTTCCATTATTTCCTATTATTTTTTACTTTCTATTAACTTTCCATTAGTTTTATTATTGGCAGAGAAAATAATGTATGAAAGATTCGATGATATCAATAATATTTATTTCATTCTTTAAAGTTATTTTTATTCTATGTACTTTATTTTGAATCATTTCTAACACCGTCTTCAAACCTCCTCTTCTAAAATGCGTTTTCTATTAATCTCACCTCATCAGTTTATATCTCACATATTCTAGTGTCATTCTTAGAAGTCTGACTTATTTTTACCCTGTTCATTTCTCTCTTTACCTTTTGAAACCCTACTACAGTAACAGTTTGAAATCCTAATTCTAACATCTCTTTCATAAAAGTTAAGGATCCCATGAATTTAGTTAATTTCTCTCTTCAATTTTGTCCTGCACATTTGCATGCCTACTTAGTTGGACATTAGACCTATCAATTTCACCTTCTGGAGACTGAAATTTTATTTCTACAGATATCTTGCACTTTTTTTAAAGGGGATACAGCTATTGCAATCACTGTATTCATTTTTGTGCAGGACAATGTGGATGACTCACCTTGCATACAGAACTATTATCTCCATTTTGGCTAAACCTGGCCCTGTCTCCGTGTACTGATATGTATGTATAGAGCTGGATTAGTCATTTCTTTTTTCCTTCAGTGGGTTCTAAGCAATGTAAACAGGGCTAGCTGAGGTGCTAATGTTACAATCTTTGAAGCCAAGCAATGATCAGTCTCCCCCATACCCACTCCACCTCTCAGCCCCCCACACCTCACCTCCCATGAATGCCATCAAAACGTAGTTGAACTGGGACAGGATGTAGAGTGATAGTACCAGGGCTGTCAACTGAGTTCAAACCTCAAAATAACCAGTTGTGACTTCCCGGGGCAGAAAAGTTTGCACATCAGAGCTGAAGAGTCACCCCTAAACATGAAATGCTACCTCAGTTATGTCGTGCAGGTTTGTCTTTGTGCACAGCCTTCCCTGCACATTGCAGAGGTGTTTTCAGGCCTCTTCCATAGCTCAGCTCCCAGTTCCCACATATCTCCTGCCATGCTCACAGCCGCTCACCCTGGAGACCCTCCATTCACAAATTAATCAAATTCAGGTTAGGACCTGGGTCAAGGCCTTTGTTCTGATAAACCTTCATCCTGGCCAGACTTAGGACCCGTTGGCCTTCCATAATTATAAATTTGTCTTAGTGTCTTTACTCTTGACATGGGTTGCACTGGAAGTGGTAGATTGGAATTAACTCATTAAAATTCCAATAACTTTTCCATGGGATTACAAATATAAACTGCCCAGACAAGAACAGGAAAGGGATCTCTATGATTTACTGTCTTATTTTTAACATGTATTAGATATAACTGAAACCATATTTCATCAAGGTCTCAATGTTTCTTGTTACTCAAACAGGATTGTTTTGCATGATCTACGCACTACCCTATGATTTATGTACTGTTCCTGTCTAGCTGATAGACAATGGTAGAGCACTACTTCTGCCTTTTGTGAGCTCCAGTACTGTTTCTTCTGTTTTATGTGATAGTATCTCACTATGTAGTTCAGGATGGACTTGAACTCACTATGTATCCCAGGCTGCACTTGACATTCTAGTCTTCTCAAGGTGGTTCTTTCCTCAGCCTTACATTCTTCTCTTGAATACATTTATGAAACTGTAGTCTGTAGAATACTTGATGAAATGCTCTGTAGATCTTCCAAGTTACCTGCTCAGGTCTGAAATTTAAAGCCTAGTTACTGCAATATCCTGGGACTTTCAATGCCATCGGCTGAGATAACAGCCCACCAGGCTGAGGCCCTGCCGAGCTGCCCTGGCACCTGCCCCAGGGCTCCTCCACATTTGCTCTAGGTAGTCAGCTAAAGCAGGCAGATGGGGTCACTTGTTTCCCACTTCTCAGAATTCACAGCCTTTTCCTGAGTGATGTCAAGTGTATGAAAGACCATTTTTCCATATATTCTTTGCAGTTTGAGTAGTTTGATGTAACAGGGTAAATCTAGTCTCAGTGTCTTCATTATAGACAACAGAGACTACTGATAAATGATGCCTGAATAGAAGAAGGAATGAAAATTAACTGCTCAGGAATATGAGTTTTGTTTGATTGTGTTGTGTGTTTGATTTTAAAATGGTAAGTTAAAGACAACATATTACAGTGATAAATGCATACCCATGTTTATAGCAGCATGAATTATAATTACTAAAACTTGGAGACAGTTTATATGCTCAGCAACAGGTGAATGAATAAACATATATATGGTATTATGCACAATAGAGTACTATTCTGCCATAAATGTTGATAAACTTGAGACATTCATAGGTAAATGTCTGCAACTTGAGACCATAATATTAAACGAAATAAATCAACACTACAAGTTTAAATATCTCATAGTTCCTTTTTTATGGGTTATCCAAAATATAAAGAGCACAAAAAAAAATAGAATAGCCACAATCAGGAGATTATTTTCAAATAGGAGGTGAAACAAGAGATGGAGGGAGAGAGGAAGTGGGAAAGAAACAGAATGAAAAACAGAATGGAAAGAGGAAATGGAAATAGAGCTTTTACCAATGTGAAGGGGATCAAGGAATAGAAGGGGCAGAGAGGGATGGAGGAGTGGGAGGCAGAGGGGATGAAAAACAAGAATTAAGATGCAGTATGTGCCTGTACCAGCTTTCCACAGCGAAGGCAACAGGTACCGAGATCGCATACTAATAAAAACAATAAATTAAATTAAATAATAGAACACTTGCTTGTGGAAAGTAAGAAGCCTGTTTTTTGGAAGAGTCTATGTCAAATTACTAACTCTCCAATGGAAATACCTTATGGATTTCAACAAAAATCTCCTTTATTTTGTTTTTCCTCATGTTGTCTAATGAATTCGGTTTCTGAAATGATAGTGACTACTGCTTATGATCATATAGACAATCTACATTAACTACCTCCTAAAAGCTAGTGTAAGCTACACTGAAGAACAAATTGTAAAGTTGTGTTCTGAAAATATTTATTTAGAATCAATTTTTGACACATTTGAAGTTAAATTTTGTTTCAATATTGTAATACATTTAGAGTTTTTCAAGTTTGGAACATTTTCAAGAAGTGTTATTCTCTGCTAGGCAATGTGTTATTGAAAATTATTTGATGTAACAAATAATAATTGCTATCCTGTTGTAACCTCTCTTTCAGAAAGTAGGCAGAAAGAAAGAGATCTTCGAATTCCCCCCCCCCACTTTGGACTGCTACTAAAACTACATTACTAGTTCCCTTTTCTTTTTTTATCAACAAATAGCTACTACAATTTAAAAACTACCTGTGCATCCAAGACCTCTGCGATTTACAACCATCTGAGAAACAAATTAACAAATTTTAAGATCTCGAATCCAGACTGGCATTTCAAATGAGAGTTAGAGCCAATCATAACACTCCCTCCACAAAAAACAAATTATAATGGTTGTACACCTATGATTATTGGCATTTTGTGGTTTTTTTGGTCCTACCTGAAACAGTGTGAATGATGTCTACTACTAACATTCTTAACATTTGGTTCCCAATCCAGAAAAAAATGTCACATATCAAGCATTTGAGACTTACCTTAACATCTGTGATTCAATTTAAAAAAATAAACATTAAATGACCATATGTATGCCTGAGACCGCATAAGGCTTTAAGGACATGTTGGTAAGAACATTGCTACTAATTGTGGTGTGCATATATAATACTTTGTACATTGCATTACAACTATGTTGTTGAGAGTTTGAATCATGTGAAATTGGTGTGTAGAAAAGTAACAGCTTCTCATATATTTGGATTAGCTCCATGTTCAAACAGCTAATGGTGTGAAGGGGAAACAATGTTTGAGTAAGCACTTATTATATGTCTGATTAATATTTGAGCAAATGCTAAGTATATATTTATGAATATAATATGAATAAATGTTAAATATGTAAATAGCACAAAGATAAGAGAAGGACTAGTCTTGGAAAATAAGAACAAGGTAAGCTGCATAAGATGAAACAGAAAAAAATGGACTTTTATGGTATTAACTGTTCATATGAAAAACAAGAAATGTACTTAAGTTACACATAATACAGTTTATTTGCGTGAATGCACATATTTTGTCTTGTGGGAGATACATATGTAGGCAAAAGGCAGACTTCTAAGAACTTAAATTATTATTTTCCCTTCATCAGTTAATGATCCCAGTTCCCACAGCACATGTAAGAGATATGTGTAAAATACTTTCCTCAGCTGCTCTTTTACTCCAAAGAATGCACAATGCCCTGGAGCAGACAAGCCAAACCATAGGCACAGATATTCATGGATAACAGATTTCTTTAGCTTTTTTAAAATGCTGACATGTTTTCAGTTTCAGAGGGATTTTTATATGTTGCAACATCAACTTATTTGTCACTTATAAAAGATTGATTTTATAATTATATAGAACTCAAGCTTGATAAATCAGTAGTATAAAAAATATTTATCAATGAAAGTAATGACATGCACGATAGGTGAAATTTCTAGTTGGATCTCCAAGCTTGGTGATCCTATAAATATTCATTGATTAAACAAACATTTATTGAATATATTGTATTCCTGGCCGAGTGTTAGACTCACCCCTGGTCCAGACTTTCAAATCATTCACTGAGAACCTCTATTATTTCTGAGAAAATTTTAGTGAATGAACAACATTAGGTATGCCAAAAAGGGGCTTTACTCACACACTTCTGGGTACAGCACAAAAGAATTGCACAAATATATTAAATATGCATTTATCAAATGCTTTGGGAGGAAAAAACTGTAAAAATGCTCATATTACTTGAATCTAATATTTATACTGAATAAAACAAGTTTAAATTTGGAAACCATCCATAGCATTAAGAGTGTCATATTTGGAATATTCTAAATCCGTATCTCAACTTTTGCAGAGACTGTGTTGTCATCAAAGGTTATATATAATTTTAGTTCTTTTTTTAGTGAAGTAGCATATTAGTTGGTGATAAATATAATGCTATATTCACTTAGAGTTAAAATGAATTACTGTCAAATCTTGAATATGTGTAATGATTTTCCTGGTTGGAAATTGTGTTATTATGATGATCACTTAGAATTGCCATCAGACACCAATAAATAAGAGCTCATGAAGGAAAAATTTTATGTGCATGTTAAAAGGATTTCTTTGCTGTTATGCATCATATTTATATAGGTAATTTTCTTCCACCTATGATACACTGACACAATTGAAACTAATTATGAAGTGTCAACAAAATATATTGAAAAAGCATTACATTAAGAGAAATATTGCCATTAATTGCTGTGAATACTTCCTTGATATCAAACACACTTATCCAACCATTTTTGCAATTTTCTGAAGCAGTTCAGGAAGTCCTCTTTCTTGGTCAGCTTTATGAAATGCAAAGAAAAAAAATGGCAAAAATTGCTTCTAGATATCGTGCACCTAGAACTGTTGGCTCAGAAACTTATTACAAAATCCCTTTGTTCCTCTTTTGCTCCGGAATGGCAGGGCCTGCAAGAGGAGGGTGCAAGTGTGAGCTCCTGCTCCTCCTTCTTCCATTGCCATTGGACAGGGTGCCGCACGAGGAGTGTGAGCTCATCCTTCTCCTTCCTCCAGTGCCCTGGCACGGAGCAATTGATGAGAAGAGCACTGCGCAGCTGATGAGAGTATTCTGCGTTTGCCCCCCTCCCTTCCTCCTTCACCTGGGACAGTGCTGCTGGGTGGAGTAGCGAGTTAGGCTCCTCCTTTCCTCCAGCAACCCAGGATGGCACTGTTAGGGAGAGACGTGACAGCACTGCAATTGTAAGGTTTAATAAAATCACCATAATCCAATGCAAAATAGTGGACTATGATAGAAAATGACTCCCTGGTCTTAATATATTGGGGAGGTAGGATCTAAGGCTAGATATGAAGACAAGAAGCAAATATATCTAGAAGACACTCAGAGAAACAGACACATCCTACGAAAGCCTTGACGCCAGTGGTAAGGCTATCTAACATACAAAATCTACAAGCATGAACACAGAAAACAAAACAAGATAGAAAGCAAAAGAAAAAGATGTAAATGATAATCCCAAATGTCCAGCCCACCCTGAAAAATCCAGGACACAAGGAAATCAGAAGCCAATAAATGGAACTCTGAAATGATGAAGGCCACAAACACATGAACAACAATGCAAATAAGCTGTGAGGCAGGACAAGTAATTAAAGAAGAAAGAGAACAAGCAACAGGAAACAGAAAAATCAATACATATCAGTTATAGACATCAAAATAAATGGTCTCAACTCACCAAACAAAGGAAACATATTGGCAGAATGGATCAAGAAACAAGATCCAACAATATGTTGCATTCAAGAAACACAAATAATTAGTAAACTAAAAGTCAAAGGATGGAAAACAATGCTCCATGCCATAGGAGCACAGAACAAAGCAGGGGTGGATATTCCACTTGTAGGCAGTACAAACTTTAAGACAAAACTGATCAAAACTGACAAAGATGGTCACTATATACATGTCAAGAGAAAACTTCAAGAAGAGAAAACATCATAAAAATTTATGTACCAAACACAGGTTCGTACAACTACTTAAAACAAATATTAACAGACATGAAAAACCAAATAAACACTAGCACATTTGTAGTTGGGGACCTTGACATGCTACTCACACAAATAGATAGATCAGCTAGACAAGAAGTCAGCAAAGAAATATTAATAGAAATTAAGCCAAGTCTGTGAACAAATGGACTTGGTAGATATCTACAGAGTGTTTCACCCCAAAACATATTCTTCTCACCTGCACATGGGACATTATCCAAAATATACCTATATTAGCTGTTAAAACATATTTAATTAAACATAAATGAATTGAAATCATTCCATGAATACTATCTGAGCATAGCACAATGAAACTGTAAGTCAATGTCAAAGGAAATCACAAAAAGCTACATTAATACACGGAAATTAAACAACACCCTTTGGAACAATCAATGGGTCACAGAGGAAATTAAAGATGAAATTTAACAATATATACAATTAAATGATAATGCTGATACAACATGCTGAAACTTATGGGACACAGTGAAAGAAGTCCTATGAGGGAAGTGTATAGCAATGAATTCACACATCAGGAAAACGGAATGAGCTCAAATAAACAACATAATGCTGAAATTCAAATTTCTAGAAAAAGAAGAACAAATCAACTCAAAGATTGTACAAAAGAGGAAATTATAAAAATAAGAGCAGAAATTAATGCAGGAGAGACCAAGAAAATAATAGAAAGAATCAATGCATCAAAAAGTTGTTTCTTTGAATGAAACACAAAAGTGATAAACCATTAGCCAACTTCATTGAAAAGAAGAAACACAAAACACAAATTCAATCAATTAGGAAAGGGAGGAAATCACAATGGACCCCTAAGAAATCCAGGAAATCATCAATGTGTATTATGAGAACCTACATTCTAATGAAAAACATTAGATGAAAGATGAAAAACACAGAAGAAATGGACAGATTCCTAGATACAATTGAACTCCAAGAGTAAATCAAGAAGATACAAAAGTTCTAAATAATCTGATACCAGTCAATGAAATTGAAAATATAATTAAATTTTGCCAACAAAGAAAAGCCTAGGTCCTGACACATTCACTGTTGAATTCTAAAATAATTTTAGAGAAGAACTAAGGTCACTAATGCTGAAACTCTTCAAAGAAATTGAAAAGTAGTACATCCAAATGATTCTTGGAAAAAACTATTACAATGATACCAGAACAAGAGAAGAATGCAATTAAAAAAAATATCAGCCAATCTCCCTAATGGCCATGGGTGCAAAAATCCATAATAAGATACTGGAAAACAGAATGCAGCAAATTTTCAAGATGATTATACATCATGAACAAGTAGGATTCATTCCAGGGACACAGTGATGGTTCAACATGCAGAGATCAATAAATGTAATACACCATAGTCACAGAGCCAAAGATAAAAATCAAATGATCTTCTGCATAGATGCAGAAAAAACTATTTGACAAGGTTTAACACTGATTCATGACAAAAATCCTAAAGATAATTGTGATAGATGATGGTATAAAATCTATCTGTGACAAGCCAATAGCTAACATAATAATAAATGATCAAAAACTGAAAGCTTTCATTCTAAAATAAGGGACAAGACCAATTGTCCATTATCCCCACTCCTATTCAGTATAGGTCTGGAAACATTAGCCAGAGCAATTAAACAGAAGAAAAAAATAAAAGGAATAAGATAGGAAAAGGATAAGTTAAATTATCATTATTTGCAGATCATATAATATCCTACATAGAGGATCCCAAATATTCCAACAAAAAACTCATAGATTTAGTATTCAAATTCAGTAGTGTAGCAGAATACAAAGTCAACACTCAAAAATCACTAGCATTCCTGTACACAGACAACAAACTCACAGAGAGAGAAATTAGAGAAAGCACAATAACATCTAAAAAAATCAAATACTTAAGAATCAATTCAACAAAGGATATAAAATATCCTTACAGTGAGATTTTGAGAAACTTTAAAAATGAGACCAAAGAAATACCAGAAAACAGAAAGACATCCCTTGCTCCTGGATAGGAATAACTGGCATAGTGAAAATGGTCATACTACCAAAACTATACAGATTTCAAGTAATCCCAAAGAAAATACCATTAGAATACCTCACTGATCTAGACAAAAACATTCTTACAATTCATCTGGAATCTGAAGAGACCTATAACAGCAAATGCAATTCTGAACAACATAGGCAAGTCAGGGACTATCACAGATCTGAATTTATACTACAAAGCCACTGTGATAAAATTAGCATGGTTTAGGGGAGGGAAGTCTGACGATCAGTGGAACAGAGTAGAAGGTGCAGACACAACCACAGACACACTCAGCCACCTCATCTCCCCATCTTTAACAAAGGAACCAATCATTCTCACTATTAGAAAGATAAACTCATCAATAAATGGTGCTGCAAAAACTGGCTTTCCACATGCTGAAGATTAAAGCTAGACCCATATCTATCACTATGCACTAAACTAAAGTCAAAATGGTTCAAAGGTCTTAATATTAAAACAAACACTAAATTTACTGGAAGAGAACATAGGTAGAAATCTTGAAGGCACAAGTATAGGCACAGACTTCATGAACAAAACCATACTAAAAGGAAAATATTACAAAAAATCAACAAATGAGATCGCACCTTATTAAAAAGCTTTTGCACAACAACAGAAATTACTAACAGATTACAAAGACAACCCACATAGTGAGAAAAAAATTATAACTGGTTTTCCCACAGACAAAGGACTTATATTTAGAACATATAAAGAATTGAAAGAACTTGGGCCCCCACATTCAAAGACCCAGTCCAAACATGGTCATCTGAGATGAATATATACTTCTCAGATGAAATAGAAAAGGCAAATAAATACACGAGAAGATGTTCATCATCATTGGTCATTCATGAGATGCAAATTAAAACAGCACTAAGATTGTACCTCACAGAGAAAGAATGGCTATCATCAAAAAACTCAGCTAATTATAAATGCTGAAGGGATTGTGGGAAAAAAGAACATGTCTTCAGTATTGGTGGAAATATAGACTGATGCAACCACTGCGGAAATCAGTATGGACTTTCCTCAAAAACTAGGATTAGAGGTCTCATTTGACTCAGTTATTTCCCTTCTGGGTATTTTCCCAGAAAAATTAAAAACATCATACTAGAGCCACATATTTGCACCATGTTTATAGCAACACAATTTGTAACAGCTAAATTACAGAAAAGCCCAAATTCCCATTAACCAAGGAATGGATTTTTAAAAATGTATTTTTTTAGATAATGGAGTATTACTCAGTAAAGAAGGATAAACTACCTGCTTTTATAGGTAAAAGGATGCCACTTGAGACCATACTACATAAGTTAAATAATCACACCCATGTGGGTAAACATCTCATTGCCTCACTATTATGAGAAACTAAATAAGTAAGATCCAAAAAATACAACAGACATTGTGAATTGGGAAGAAACTATTCAAAAGTAAAGAGAATCTGTGATGGAGGAAAGGAGAAAGGAAGAAAGAGAAAAAGAAAAACAGTATATGTATACACAAGATAATTATTGTTATACAGCTGGTTTCTCTTAGTTCATTGAAAGAAAAAGTTTGTGCTAATGTTTTTTTGGAAAAGAGATCATGCCTGCATCTTGTACTCTGAATAACCACTATGAAGACAACAATATGCGATGTATTAATTATTTTAATTGTTCAACTAACCTATTTTGAAACTTGTTATTGTCATTTTTATGTTTTGTTCTCTTTAAAAACATTACAATACACTCTCATCCATCTTATTCATCTGATCTGGCTCTTGAGACTTCTGGCTCTGCCCCAATGAAAATTACTATGAAATATAAACATTGCAAATAGATCCAGAACAGTGAAGTAGTCACAACAGTATGATGAAGACATGAAAGAGGACTTCCAGATCTGCTTCAGAAAGTGATAGAATACTGGGACAAGTGTGTTCAAAGAGAGGCAGTGCTCTGATGAGGGATTAATGGCATGATGTCATGTATTATAATACATTTTTAAGCTTTTACAGTATTTGTCAATTTGTCAACTCACATATATTTTTTTGCAAAATAGGTAACATGCACACACACCCACACCCACAAATCTATATTTATTTATCTAATGATCCACACAAATTTCTATCATGCACGAGCCATATGAATCATTTTATAAACATAGATACTCCCTGGCTTACAATGGCTTCAAAGTTCTTGAATTTCCTATGGTAAGAAAGCAGTAGACATTCAACAGAAGCTACACTAGTGATTTTAATATTGATCTTCCCCAGTCTTCCCCTACGTGCTGCCTTCTGAGAAGGTGTGCGGTAGCGGTGAGCTATAGCTCCTGGTCAGCCATGAGGTCATAGAAAGGGAGCTCTCTACAATGCATAGTGGTGTTGCTACAGTCTGATGTTCAGTATATGAGACACAACCAATGATATCTCAGCCAAAAGTTTTAAATTGTGATGTTTTTCAGGTCTCATTCTAAATTCAGGAGAAAAGGTTGAAATGATTTTGAAATAATGATTGTCTGATTTATATGACATTGGATATGAATTATATATGATAGCACCTCACCTGACATAACATTAAATGTATAGCAGTGGACAATTGTATATTGAAGACACAAGAAAACATATGGAGATTTTGAATTCATTAAAATTGGGCTCATTTTCTCATCCATTTATTTTGGCTCTGTTTTTCTTCAGACTATTTGTCATCATGTGGAATATAATTATTTGTTCATCTACATATTTCTATCTCAGTCTACTTTCATGAACATTCAGTGAAAGCAATAACTTTGCTTTTTCTTTAGCGCTATCTTCTCACAGCTTCCAGAAAACAACATTAAACAAATCTACTGAAAAGAATATCATGAATGATAAACCATAAAACAGTGATTTGTCATACCAAAAATTTTTTAATACTTAATCTAACTCAATGCAAGACTTGCAGTCTTAATTATTGTATTACAAACTATTGAATCCCAGATATTGCATCTACTATGTAATAATTTCCTTAAAACCAGGAACCTTAATTTAAATGTCTATTGCATTAGTTCTCTACTCCTCTCACAGATAAACCCAATAAGTTTTAAAGATATGGCCCTACTTGCAAATATGCATGTTTTGGACAGACAGAAAGATTTAGTTTTATGAATCTGATTCTACTAAGTTTCACTGAAAGTTTAAGATTGCCAATTAAAATAAGTGCCTTTGTGAGCCCAAACCGCCCAGAACCACAGATTTCACATACCAATCATTGGGTTAGAACACTTTACTGTTAGAATACTCCTTCCTTTAGTAACCACTATGACAGAATAACCACTTAATGAAGACTGTTTGTATTGAAGTACTGTGGCTGTAAAACACCTATTATACCATTTTTAGTCATAATATGAGCCCTATATTTAAGCATATGTGTATTTTCACCAAAACACACACCCTAACTATGGATCCTCTTTTGAAAAAACACTTCACGTGAAAAAAATCATTTTTCATATGTAAATTAGTTTTGTTTAGGAATGGTAAAAATAATAATGTTCTTTATTTATTGTCTTTATTTACTAAGACATATCTAAGAAGAAAATTTCAAAACACATTAATAAATTTTCTTATCTGAATATTTCAAATATAATTATGCCTGGAAGATACTTATACCAGAAGGAACACAACTGTGTGTGAGAGACTTGGAAATTGAGGAAATACTTTCATTAATTCTATTTTTACTTGTCCTTTTAGCATCAAACAGTAGAAACAACAGCTTCTAAAAATCAAAAGTGATTATTTCAAATTAAAACACAAATTAATGGACTAGAAATAAAGTAACAAGAAATGTTTGAACTAATATCATTGTAGTTATATATGCCAATTAGCAAAGTTTACCTACTACATACTGTAAACAAGACAACTTTTCCTCAGAGACAATTTCATTGTAACTCTACTCACTAAACCGATTTCCTATACAGATATAGATGGGCGGTGAGAGGCAACATGCCATTTGTGAAATGGAAGGTTCCAAAAGGGCAAGAAGAAAACGCTAGTGTGATCTGTATGTGGGTGACACAGTGTTGCAAAAATCAGCATGAATTCAAGTTTAACATGGATATCTTTAAGGTACAGGTAGTAGTTTCTTTATTTTAAAAACTTAGATGGCCAAAAGCAATAGTAACCCAAGAGCATTGAACATATCTTGTACCCTGATCATTTGTAATACCATTCTCCAATAACTACCAGACATCTTTGAAGAAACACTGATTCTCTCTCCCTGGTTCTCTCTGTCTCTCTCCATCTCTCCCTCTCTCTCACGCTCTTTGGTACCAGGAATCAAATTTAAGACCTTGTGCTTGCCAGTGACCTGTCACTGAGCTATATCTCCTGCCTGAAACACTGATTCTTACTGGAGCATAAAAGCATTCTGTAATAGAAGTGAGCAAAGAAATGCTCATGTAAAACACAAATATAGTGCCTATCAAAGGGACCCAAGTAATAGAAAATATTCCTACGGCAGGACTGAAATTATCTCAGACAAAATGAATCAGTACAATTGGCTTAAAATACACACTAAGCGTGAGTCTTTAGTGCCTTAGACAAATGAAAGAAAAATAAATTGGAGGAGGAATACATAAATATCCCACAGAGAAAAAGTCCAGATATTCATGTGGATGTTCCCTCCTCAAGGAACTGTAGTATAATTCCTTACTCATTAATTGTCAGCTGTCTGTATTGATTTTCTTCCAAAGTGTATAGCATGCAAAACTTCACAATACTACTTGTTTAAGTGACTAAACATTAATGTAAAAAAAAGACAAATTGAGTTGAGAATAATAATACTTTACCATTATGAATTTTCTTTCCAAAACCTGTCTATGAAAAAAATCATCTAACAGATGTCAGGTGAGAAACATCTATATATAACTAACCAGTTTTCCTCAAAAATCTGAGGAAGAAGAACATAAGGAAAGTCTATTAAACTGTATGATCTAAAGGAATTGAAGGAGATATAACAACTTAAATGATATGATATCCTGAGTAGCATCCAGGAACAGGAGAGAAGACATTATGTAAAAACTAAAGCAATTCGAATAAAGCATGGATTTTACTTAATACTGGTCTATCCCATTGGCTCATTATTTGTGATGAATGCATGATATTAAGTAAAACACTAATGATAGGAAAATTGAAGTGAAGTTTATACTTGGGATATCTATTATTTTCAACAACTTGTCTCTAAATCTAAGACCATTCTGAAATAAAAAGTTCTGTTTAAAAACAAAGAGAAGCACCCCAAAATTTGCAACATAAACACTCAACATGCAGTCTTTAACAAAGCAAAAGCATTTTACTTTCAATATGATTTTTTTAATTTTTGCAATTATTATAAATTAAAATACCAAATAATTAAAAGTGACTTTCTTCACTATAGAATCTTGAAATATTGTACAATGCGCACAATCAAAAAGAAAGAATAAATAATGTGTATAATGAATTGTAATGCTTAGGAAATATCTTCTGTCTACAGAGCTTGGTAAATAGGTATTTACTTAATCATTTAAAAGTAGAATGAGTGTTGGGTTTCAGAGAAAAGTTTTATTTCTGAACAATTTTTTAAAAAATCAGAACACTAAAGAAATGTTGTTTTGTTTATCCTTTGACCACGACTTCTTCCAATATTTTCTACTAAAGCTCCTGTTATTCAAGGTAAGTAGAGACTTAGCTTCTAGACAATGGCATCATCTTAGCACCAGCCAAGTGTGATATAATGTAAAAAGAAGAAACTCAAGAGAGGATTATTGCAACATAAAAGCTGTAAGCAAATATAAACAAAAGATGTAATTAGGAACACTCAGCTGAGAATATTAGCATTTTGAATGCTTATACATTTTATTCCTGCAAGAATTTTCTAAAGCTCACTCCTAAAAGAACATTGACAGAGTGAATGTGATCAGCAGCCTCTTATGGAAGAGATTAATAGCTTCTGTTCTCAAACAAGTTAATCTTGCTGTAAAAATATAGTGCCTTTAGGTTACACTAGGAGAAAAGAATTAAATACTTACATGACAGGTCTTTCTGTGTGCGTGACTCTCCCCCAGCTGTGCTGATTTGCTATCAAAGGTCTCTTTCAGGAAGTAAAACTCTTGGTACAGCATATACTCTATATTTGCACTGTGTTTCTTCCCTGCTAAATCATGTTAAGGTAGTAAATAGATCAAAATTATGAGGATTAGAAAGGAAAAAGGCAAAAGTTACACACAAGGATAAAGACTTGAAATTGCAAAGCATATTGAATGTGATCAATATATTACTACTTAATTTGCATTAAAAACACTCCAAACTAAAGTTATTAAGCTTATTTCTTCCAATAAGACATAAAAATTGTCAGACAACAAATTTAAACACTTGTTAGTTTTTTTCTTTTCCTAGATAGAACTACAAGAGAAATAAAACAAAAATCCTCTGGCATTATATTTAGGTGTAAACATACCATCCTTCCATTAAAAAAAAAATATTACAAACTAAGCTGTTCAGCAAAGCAGAACCATATGTACTCAAGTTGTATCTTTTTGGAGGGACTCCAATTAAAGGACGAGAAGACTAACAAATGTGAAATAACTCAGAATTTAAAAGGATGGTTTTTAATGGAAAAAGCTCTTAATATAAGTTTAATATAATCTTCATAACAAAGTATATTAAAATAATATGTGTAGATAGATGACGAATGGATGGGTAGATATGGAACTATTCATAAAAATTTTAAAAATTTATATTTTTCTTGTTTCTTGTAACCAAAGACCACATTACCATCATCAATAATATTCAAAGCTCAATTTTCATTTGGAACTGAGATTTTCAGGGTTAAAATAGTTTACATCTTTACTGTCACTGAGAGAAGCAGAAAGTAATTAACTTTCACATAGCACTGACTATATGGGGTGTGCTCAGCAGATACAGTGAATATTTTAATTTAAAATTATTGCAGGAAGACAGATTGTGATTAATTAACCTCAGAATATTTTCCCTTACTTTGAAAATACTTCACTGTTTGTGCCACTTTCTGAATGAGATTTGAAAGTCTTCTTTGCTGACTATCTTAAATTGCCCCACTGTGGCTTCTTCTGTGTTTCATATTAATTCACAACTTGCACTGTTCATGGTCCTTTTGAGTTTGGGGAAGAGCCTTCAGTCACAAGATGACAGAAGCAGTGAAGAAGGCAGGGGAGGCCGCACTTACTGATTTAGGAGCTTGCCTTTCCGCTGTCTTGCAATTGCAGCAGGACTCACTGTTTTCAGTCATGCCCTGTAAAGACACAAAGAAACTTCAGACTGCTTCAGCAAGTGGTGAGAATGATGAAACAAGTGTGTCTGGAGTAAGGGAAGTATTCCAGTGGGAATCAATGTCAATCTGCCTGGCTTCTATAGCTTTTATTCTAATTTAACCCTTCGCTGTAGTTTCTGATCACCCCTTATATTACAGGATTTATGTTAGTGACATAACACATATATTCATTTTATTCTCCATGTAAACAATGATTATCATTAAACTCTTTTCACAGTGAAGGAACAAAGGAAAATTATGGTAAGATCATGTAAATTTAAAACACTAGCAAATATAGTAGTGATGAAATGTAAATTAAGGTATTTTAGACATTCAAATAAACACACATAAATTAATAATACCCTACCCTACCTAGAACTGAATGCACATTTTCTGGAATCAATGAAGGGTGGTGATAGACATGAGCTAAATATTAAATTTGAGCTTTGATGAAATCTAATAGCAATTCTAGTAGTTTCCTTCATTCTAGAGCATCACAAGTCCCCATGAGATTTGTTGAGAAGACAAACTCAGCCCACTTCCCTCTGGCCACAGCCTCCATCCACCTAGCCACACTAGCCAGTGTTCTGTGGAACAAACGTCCACTATAGCACCCTCAGCAATGAGCTACCTATGATTATCAAAGCAATTGTTTTCATTTCTTACTTTATTTTTCACAGAAAAGACAAAGCAATTTGGATGATAACATCAGTTAATTTTGTAGACTGTATCGATTTGTATAAACACTTTTCTTGATTCACAAGAAATTCATACATGCGTACAAAAGTAAACCTATGCATACATAAAACATACCTGCACGTAAATGTATATTGCTAGTGTGTACACATATGTGTATATGTAGAACAAGATTGTATTTTGCATTGTATTTTAGGATTTCTTTTGGTAAATTATATCACCAAAGATTTCTACTATAGAGTAAAATGACATTTAAAGAAAAATAAAAGTACACAGCACTTAGACATCAGCTTCCATTGATAACTTCTTTTTGTCAATAGTTGCATGAAAATAATAACTGATGAAATTAAATTATTGAAAAGATGTTCCATGTGTCAAGAAAGTTGATGCTGAGTCCCGGACACCACAACTGGTTTTGCCTAGCATTTGCCTTTCCAACCCTATTCATTTCCTCAGCAAGAACAAGGAAATACACAGCAAAAGTGTTTCAAAATATATCAAAGTACAGTACCAAGTATAGTAATTAAATGGTTTAAATAATGGTGCTGGTAATTCCACTGCACATTTTTCAATAAAGATGAATCAATCAGTTTTTATAATTTTACTTTTTCTCAAAATGGCAGGATGATAAATAGTTTTAAGAAATTAAATTTTATATTTTGGCAGATTTTAACTGGCAAATCAGGCCCAGAAAGTGAAATATTTTGTCTTTAAAAGTACATGTCTTTTCTTTCAAAGTAATATATCATTAACAAATCATAGTTAATTCTTTTAAAATGAATTTGAGGTCATGGGAGTGGCATATACCTTCTTTCTGATAGATGACACATTTTTGTTTTCATTGATTTCATTTCTTCATTGAAATTGTTAGAAAATATGGAAGATACTGTCTTTTCCTCCAGGGAATGAAGTCCATTATATTTAATTTATATCTCCATATCATCCCAATTAGGGAAATGGACAAGTGAGTGTATACCTACCTTACTGCTCTTATCTAGATTCATTGTCACTTTCTCAACCTATTAGTCTCAATGGTACCCTCTCAAATTGTAAAAACAAAATGAAACAAAACAAAAAAACAGAAAAGGGAAAAAAAGAATTGCCTCTTAATCTGCTGTATTGCAATTCTGAGTATCTTCTCTAACTTGAATGTCATATTGACTTTATCAATTATCCTTACTTTCTCAAGGATCTGTACATTATCTCTCTGAATGTTGTCATGTCTTTCAGCCATAAGCTTCTGCATATGGGAACATTTCACAACTTCATGCACAAGTTTCTAAAAATTCTAAATATCCTGCATTTCACACCACTAAAACTAGACTCTTCTATGCACTACCAAATTAGTTTTCTTTCCCAACATTCTTTCTCTCAATTAATGGTATCAGTATCAATCCAGTATCTCAAATAAGTATTAGCAACTGCCCCCGTGGAGAATCTCTTCTTATATGGTATAGTAGTAAGATTCCCTGAAGTCAGTTCTCTCTTCTGTTTTGAAGTATGAATATTTGAGGTAAAGAAGAGAATTGTTGGTAATGTAGTCAAAAAAATTCAGCAGTTCTTCACACTTGACAATTTTATCCTTGCTTTGATTTCACATTGAACAGTAATCATGAACAAGTGAGCTTCCATTACATGCTAGACATCCTTCTGACTCTGCTACTGTGACTATATTGCCCTTTAATCTTGACCATGGTCTTGAAAATTAGAAATTATTCTCATTTTCAGCATGAAGAAACTATGTATGTCTATATTACTTGCCCATAATCATATTTGTGTGTATGTGTGTTACTGTCACAAATTTCAAAAACCTAAAATTGGTGCCTTGTTTTTATTTAGTTTAGGAAATTTCAACTGTAAAATACAACAGTTGAAAGATGTTTGCATATAGTTCAATAATTATTTCAAGAATAATTTGTTGAATCATAAATTGCATTATACAGAAATAAGATTCCATTAATCAGTTTTTATACATTGGTAACATTTTAATGGATATTATCAATAAATAATATATGAGATTGAATCACTGGAATCTGATATCCTAATATTGCTGTGATAGGTAACAATCACTTCTAAGTAGTCTGGTTTTGGTCTTCTTTCAGATGGTTTGCTCTTTGCAATTGGTAGTATGTCTTTTGAAAAATAAACTGCACTTTGGGACATAAGGACAACAGAATTGCACACACAAAAAAAATTTCAGTTCTGATAATGGAAGCATATTTTACTATGAAAATGATTTAATCAGTATATTTCACCCAGTATTTGTATATTGAAAATATGAAAGTATGCCCTGGTAAGTGGCTGTGGTCTGGCAAGCTGCGGCCACCCCAGGGCAAGAAGCAACAGTGTTTTCTGAGACTTGCACCATGTTGGAACTTAGGTCACTGGAAAAATGAGCATCCAGCCTGCTGCCCTGGTCAGTGGCTATGAGCCTATGGGCGCACAGGCTGAGAATCAAACATGCCATCTCCCCTGGGCCTACTCTTAGCAAGTGGGAGCAAGAGATCTGAGCATCTCTTGGGAGGCTGACCATATGAAATATAGCAAATAAGGGGATTTCCTTCTACTATCTCTTTGAAGGCAAATATTTTTATTGCCGTTTTGCTTTTTCCTGATTAATGGTATTGCTCTATTCAATATTGTTTTGATAAGTTCTATAATCTTCTGTATTTCTTTTGATTTTTCCTATACCTGATTGAAAGAACAACTATTGTGACGATAACAAGATATACAATGGTTCCTATTACCATTATCCCAGTAACTGGCTGTGAAGTTCTGTACCAGTTTCACTACACTGTCTCAATTGGCTTTATTCTATCTTGTTCTGTTATATAATACTACCTCCAAGTTAATAAAAAATTAAACAAAAAACAATAGAACATGAGAAAACAAGGTAACAAAATACCTCCAAAAACTCCCAACTCCACCAAAGCTGGTCCATGGGACATGGGTGAGGAGGAACTCAAAGGCAAAACAACAGAATTATATAAGGTGAATAAAAAGAAAATAACAACAACAAAACAGATCAGTAAGGTACTGAGCAAGCTGAAACATGATATAACTAAACAGATAATGGACTTAAAAAAGCAAAAGGAGGAAAAGAAAGTGTTCTAAAGGATGTAACTGCATGTATGTTTAAATGGGTAGGATTGATAACCATAAAACTAAGTTTTTGTTGGATCATTGAACAGAATTGTTTGCAGCCTCACTGTTTGAATGTCCACTTGTATGCTTTAATTTAGTAACATGAACAATTATTTCTAAGAGGACCTTATGTAATTTATCAACTAGTAATTTCTTACTTTTTTTTGAAATTCTGTATTACTTCTATACTTTTTTCTGGTTTTTTTCTCATTAAATAAAATTTTTAAAAAAGAAATTGAAAATATGAAAGTTATAATACTGCCCTGTCATAAATTATTAAAGTATAAAACTATGAAAATAAAATGTGCTTTTCTGATTGAAGCTACAAAACAGTGCAACATTAATCTTTCCATTTTAGTGGTAAGAAAAGTCAAATTCAGATAGTTAAAATAGTATTTTCAAGGTGGAAAAAACAGAAACTTTTAAATAGGAAGGTCACATTGTGACTATGAATTGGTGAAACTGTTAGTCAGCATTTCATCATTGTAACAAAATAGCTGAGAAAATGAACATAAAGGAAGAAAGATTTATTTTGGCATACAGATTTCAGTACACGGACAGTTGGGTCTATTGCTTTTGAGCCTGTGTGAGGGGAGGATGTGATAGTGAAAGCAGAAGAGAACTGGTTCGCCTTTTGGTGTCTAGGAAAGGAAAGAAAGAGAAGGAGTAGGTCTCAATTCACCCTTCATGGCTATACCCCTGACCGCCTAACTTCTAACAATGGGGCACTACATCTTCAAGATCTCATCACCTCTCAACAGCACTGTGAGGCAGGAAGAAAGCTTTTGTTTAACTTATGGGCCATTGGGGGACATTTATGATTCACATCAGTGACATAGTAACGTCCGCTTTGTATGTGAAGGGCAGTGTGATATTGTTGTCACTCCATATTGTAATATCGGTTGTAGGAATAAAATTAGTTTATGACAGTAGTTTATTATTGCCCATATATCAGAGTGTAGAATTTAAACTACGAGCAGCGACAGTAGTGGAGGTTATCGACAAAGAATGCAGGAACCTAATGAAAAATAGCTTTAGTGAGCAGCAACTTTGAATTGGTCCTTCTCAGTGGTCATTCCAAATGAAGTCAGATATTGTAGCTGTTCACATTGAAAAAATAAAATAAATTTCACTAAATTTAGCTTTATTGATATTAAAAATAATATAAACTGATTTTTGTTGTAAAACTAGAAAGGCCATTGCAGGCTGAATTTATAAATTTATAAATTTATAAACAGGTAATATTCAATAAAGTTCAGTTAAATATAATAGTTCCTGTCTTTTTAGATGTAGTCATTTATTTCAGTTAGAAATAGATACAAGATTGATTATGATAGTTATGTAATTTGACATACTTGAACATTTTTCAATTTTAAGAATTTGAGTGGAAAGACTGAATATCCTTGCATACTGAAGTGTGTTTATATTTTTCTGTCCTTCAAACGTGCTTTCAGTTTTAGTGCTTAAATGTGACCAGCAGTAAGTCCCCAATTTAATCTTTAATGATCAAGATAATGAGGTTTAAAAATCAGATACTGTGCATGTGGCAGCTTCTTCCAGCTGCAGTTTGCTACACTTCCACCATAAACATACAATACTTCTGACTTGGTTGGTGAAGACCTCCAACTAAGCTTTGCTAACTTAACAAGAAACTAGCAAATTCTTTCTAAAAGGAGGACCTGGTGTTTGGATATCTCCTGCAGTGCTAAAAATTTCAACTGTAGTAATTAACAGCAGGTTTCTGCATCTTAGCATGATAAGCAGAAGAAATGAACCTCTGGAGAGGACAATACACAGAAAGCAAAACCTAGAGGGGATCTATAACAATTGAGCAGTGGACATGCTGTGTGATCAATGGCCACAAATGCCATAGGTATATTTTATAGGGAAGTACTGAGTGAAACGTTGTAAGTTATATCTATGAAGTATTCATGAATCAGACAACTATATCTCAAATCTGTGTTTTCACATTTAACAGAAGTAGATGCACATTGATTTCATGGTAAACATTGGAGAAAATGTTTATATTTCCCAGATGATTTTAAGTATAGTCTGTGATATTGTCCAAATCGTGCTTGATCTATTGGTAAATGTAACATCTAGGACATTTTTTCAAAAATATACCTCATGAATGATTCCTTTAAAGTCATAACAAAGATTTTTAAAAGTCATTTTAAAAAAAAATTTATATCATATTTTAAGAATTCTGTCTTAAATGTGAATTATTATAACTAAGCAAAGAAAAAGTTAAATATGCAAATATGTTTTTTGAAATATGCCATGAGAATATTATTAAAATGGCATTGAAATCCAAGGGAAAAGTCTGTCTATCTGTCTTCCTCCCTCCACCCATCTGTTCAGCCATTTGTCTGTATAAAGCCTATCTAAACCAGTAGATTTTAGCATCTGAGTTATTAATATGATGATGATGTGTATGATTAAAAAATGGTAGCAGCTTTAGTTTAAAGAACTGACCCACAAGTTCTAGAATAAGCATAATTTCTGGTAGCATCTACTGTTAGTACAGAAATTTAAAAAAAAGGAATCCCCCATTTTAAACTGGAACTTTCTCAACAAAAAGGAAGACTGGTATGTATTTTAAGAAACTAAATACTTTCTGGAAAACTCATGGTCAGCACTAAAACTGTTTATAATGCATAAATCATTTTCAAGTTTTTAGCAGGAGATTTTATTCTTCTCTAATTCTGCTTAGGACCCAGTGTAGTAATAGTTTCTGCCTTAGATTAATTACCCTGATCTAATTCATTTAGTGGAGGACAGCTGTGGTACGTGGGTTGCCCACTGATGTATGATGTTAAATGACGCCCATCTGTCATTGCAGCATATCAGCATGGATTCAGTGTCATCCACTTCATTGGTTCTGCTGAGATGTGAAGTACAGCTACAATGTTTACTACTGTTGTTAATTTAATATCTACACCTCTAATAACCTGACTGCTGTCACTAGCTCAACAATGATACATGATGGCCAGGGAAGAGCTAGATAGAAAGCATTAACAAGGCAGCATAGCAGACCCTCTGCTACAGTTAATTA
>PVJX010024745.1:0-27744 GCA_004027295.1 Dolichotis patagonum | reverse complement strand
GACTAGTTTATTTGGAGAAGGAAATTTTAAGGTAGTATAACGTTTTGGTTGTGCTATAGGTATTGCTGGCAACTTTCAGCCAGATTTACAGAATGGGATTCAGGAGTAAAGAGCAGAACAGAAAGATTTAAAATTTTTTCAATTTGGCCAGAAAAGAAGCACATGTAAAGCTGAGACCAGAGAAGGTATCATTGCAGAAGAAATTAGCACCATTATAAAGAACCCAGCCAGGGATTTAACTCAGAGGCACAAGTGCCCACCTGGCAAACACAAGGTCATGAGGTTGATCCCAGTACAAAAAAAAAACCCAGGTAGCTGGGCATTGTGGTGCATGCCTGCAATCCCAGCACCTGGGAGGCTGAGGCAGGAGATTGTTGCAAGTTCAGGGTCAGCCTGGGTTACATAGTGAGTTCAAGGCCAGCCTGGGCTACACAGTGAAACCCAAAACAAAACAGGCCAAGATATAGCTCAGTGGTGCAAACACCTGCCTAACAAGCACAAGGTCCTGAGTTTGATTCCCAGCACCAAAAAAAAGAAAGACAGGGGGCTGGGGATTTAGCTCAGCGGCATAAGCACCTGCCTGGCAAGTGTGAGGACGTGAGTTTGATCCCTGGTACCGCAAAAAAAAAAAAAAAAAAAGAAAGACAAAAACAAAAGACACCAAGTGCTTTGCACTGGGACTAGAAGAAACATGTCTTGAGGGCATCTCAGGAATCAGCAAGACCATGTCCATTGTAGGCTCAAGGATGTAAATGTCTAAACCTTTTATTCAAGAAGAGAGCCCCTACACTCCCTGCTGAAGCAGGACCACCTAGGGAATTGGTTCCCTGGGATCCATTTCACCTTGCTTACCTGTCCAGACACTCAAAGGCAACTATAAGGCCGGGGACAGAGCTCAGCAGCACAGTGCCTGCCTAGCAAGTGCTAGGTCCTGGTACAAAAAAAAAAAAGCAACTATAGCATGGCCCCAGAGGGCCTAGCCACTGCTCACGCTGGCACCATACCTTTGTGTCGTCTACATGATACTGGCAGAATGCAAGAGTTAAGGGATCGTGATGGCTTCCACCTAGATTTTGAAGAAAACTGGGAGACCAGACCATACGTGCAGGATGAGAATTCCCACAGTCAGCCCCTGAGAAGGCGATGTATGGAGCTTTGAGAGAGAAACTGAGGATGCATTAGAGACCCAAGGAAATTAGAGATCCCAGGAGCATAGAAATCTGCCAAGCAAAGCATAGGCACTGAGTAGAGCCAGCCAGCACAGTGGCCATGTGGTCTGCCGCTGTCGGGGCCACAGGGGCCACAGGGGCAACTCAGGCTTCACGGGGTTCACACTGTACCAACAGGTGCTTTAGATGCTAAACACAAATATAGGGAAGTTAATATTTGCCTGCTGTGGGTCAGTCTTGCTTCAAGCCAGTTCCCTTCTGTTACCCATCCCTCCCTTTTGGAAAGGGAGAGTGGTTAACTCTGTGTTATCTTGGCAGTGTATCACTTGCTTTTTAAATTTTTATAGGGGCTGACAGTTCAGAGTTGCCTTGAATCTCACAGGAGACCCCGGACTTGGACTGTGAGTAACTCTGGAACTCTAAAGACTTTGGCAAATCTTAGAGCTGGACTAAGTGAATTTTGCACAAAGAGATAGATATAAGCCTTTGAGGCCAGCGATGTTATGATTTGAACCTAAAAAGTCCCCCAAGGCCAGCTGATGGCTTTTAGGAAGTGACTGGATCATGAGGGCATTAACTTCATCAATGGATTAATTCATTGACAAGTTCATAATTGAACAGGCTATTCAGAGTAGGGCCTAGCTGAAGGAAGTGGGTTATGGGGAATGACCCTGGGGCCTGTATGCTGTCCCCGATCCCTTCCTATCTGCCCCTCTCCCTTTTTCTCTCTCTGCTTTTTGATTGCCATGAGCTAAGCAGCTTTCCTCTGTCATATCCTTCTGTGATGTTTCTGTCTTGCCACAGGCCTAAAGGGAGTTGGACAACCATGGACTGAAACTTTTGAAACAATGAATCAAAATAACCCTTTCATCTTTTAAATCATTTGTCTCAGGTATTTTGTCACAGCAGTGAAAAGCTAACTATCACAGAACCTATTCCATAAACATATTTCTTTCTGGTCTATTCTGTCAGTTTTCTAATTCTACAGCCCAGGTGCCACTTGGCATATGGATAATATATGGAAGGCACCTTTGCACTCTTGAAGTTGTAAGAGAGGTGTAATCCAGTTTTAGCTCACAGCCCATCTGCTCTGCTCCTCACCTTGCAAGAAGCAATGGCATCCTTCTGCTTGTTCCTGAGAGACTGAAGTTCCTTCAGCGTTGCCTCCAGTTGATCCTGGTAAATGGCGAGCTCCTCCTGGGAATACCAGGCAGCATTAACCCACGCCGGTGTGGGAGCCAAGGGTATCTCCAAAGCCCAGGGTGCCAGGAAAAGGAGGCTCTTACTGCAAAAACCTTTCTCTTCTTCTGTACCTTAGTTCCTGGCTCCCTGAAGAATCGTGACTAAGACAGAGGCTGTCTCTCAGTGCCTGCATAGTGTGGGCTGTGGGTTTGATTCCCCGCACCACAAAAACTTGTGAACAAAATCGTAAGCAGCAGAAAGGCTTAACTGTGTCCTCTCCTTAGCTGACTGCGCCAGCTTGGAGGGGTCTATGGAGCTCTGTCTACTTCGTCTCTCTAGTTATGCTCTTCTCACCGTCTGTCCTTTTCCTTCTGCTGTTCTCACCTGATACACTTGTGCCTTCCCTCTGCCTATCCAAATGGGAATGATCTCCTAGCTCAAGTCCTCTTCATTCTTCACCATCCACCCTCAAGATCAGTTTCTCTAATCAGGAACCCTAAACTGCCACGAATCACAGATGTGATCCATCAATCCTACATTATCTTATATTGTTTCTGTTGCCCTATTAATTCTAAACTTGACCAAACACTGAGACTTAGACCAAGAGCAGTGTCTTATTCATCCCTCTTCTGCACCGTGTGAGACCGAGGGGGTCGGCTGGAGCCCCTCCACCTCCCCTTTCCTGCCAACGGCCACTCTGGAGAAAGAACTTTGCAAAACATTTTGTATTTTCCGGGCACTCTGAGATCTCTCATTATTATTTGGTTAAAGCAGGGAGGTGAGAAGGTAGCCCCGCAGAAAACCCCTCTGGCTTCCCAGGGCACTGCGCAAGGCCCACGCACCGTGAAGAACCGCACGGCGTCCGGGATTTGCAAGAACTCCTTGGACGGCCCCATGGACAGCCGAGCGTCCTTGCACTGGAAGCAGACCAGCTTCCCGTCCGGCTTACTGAACAGCTTCAGGGTCTCCCCGTGCTCCGAGCACTGGGGCTGGTCCTTGAGCAGGGGCAGCTTCTTCACCTTCTCCACCAGCTTCTCCAGCACCAGGTTGAACGTGCAGTTGCTGTACTGACACAGCATCCTGCACTCAGGACAGAACGTTTCCTTGGCTTCCAGCTTCCAGAAGTTTTGGATGCAGGCCTGGCAGAAGTTGTGGCCGCAGCTTAGCATCAGGGGGTCGCTGAACCAGTCTTTGCACAGCGGGCAGTGCAGCTCAGTGGTGATGTCTTGCATGGCCACTTTAGAGGGCAGGCGGGGGTCATTCACCTCCTGGCTGCCTCTGTTGACGCCGCCGGGCGAGGCTATGGAGGAAACCTTCGGGAGAGAACAGCTTCAGTGAGTTCCTTTGCTGCCACCGTATGGTGGGCATGTCCCTAACAATCGGTGCAACTGTAGTTCAAGCTCTATCGTCTCTCCTTTCCAAATGATCAAAACTTCCGTGGTTCCTAGCATCACCGTTCATGACATCCTTTAAACTTTAGTAGAGAACCAAGGCAGAGGGAAAGAGTCATCAACCCAGAAATGTATTTTCCCCATCCGTCTCTCCAGCCACCTCCCCCACTGATCAGGATGTTTCACTTCCAACTCCTGCGCTAGTCCTCACCTTGACTCTCATCCTCTAGGAGTCACATACGATGACTGGGAAAGACCTGGTTCCCCACTGTTGTCTTCAGCGACCCAGCCCCCCCCATTCTTGTATGAAAAACACTCTATAGAAACACAGATACAGAAAATGCAAAATCCAAAGTACGCAGCTCACTGACTGCTTATGAAATGAAACACATCTGTGTAACCACTACACTGAGAAAGAAATAGATCATTACTAGATCCCGGAAGCTCCCACATGCCTGATTGCAGCTCACTCCCTCTGCAAGGCAGTCCCCTCTTGGATTTCTAGCTATTGACTCTGCCTGGCTTTGTACTTTATATAATTGTGACCATGGAATGGCACTCTTCCTCTTCTGAGTCCTTCTGTTCATTACATTTGTGAGGTTTATTCCTACTGTATAGATGCATGCAGTCTAATAATCATGCTTTCCTTTCTCTCTCTCTCTCTCTTTTTTTCTTTTTTTTTTTTTTTTTTGGTCTTTTTGAGACAGGGTCTCACTACGCAGTTCAGGCTGGCTGGCCTTGAGCTGGTCTCAAATTTATAACAACCCTCCTGCCTTAGCCTCCCAAGTGCTGGGATTATGGGCATGCTGTTTGTTTGTTTGTTTGTTTGTTTGAGACAGGGTCTCTCTCTATGTAGGCCAGGCTGGCCTTGAACTCACAATGATCCTCCCGCCTCAGCCTCCTGAATGTTAGGATCACAGGCATGCCCCACCATGCCTGACAGCCCAATCATTCTTATTGCTAAATAGCCTCCATTGTGTGACTACACTATGATTTACTTTTCCATTTTATTGTTAACAGACTTCGGGGTAGTTACCAGTTTAGGGCTCTTATAAATAGTGTTGCTAATGACATCTTGTTCGTGTTCTTTGAGGAATAATATGTACACATTTCTCTTGGACATATTCCTGGGAGTAAGTCACAGGATTGGCATACATTCAACTTAGTAGGTATTGTCCAACTTCTGTAAGTAGTGATGTCAATTAGTACCACTACCTCTGCTGTCCTATCTCCTCCCAGTGCTTGCAGGTATATTCATTTTAGCAGTGAGTGTACAGTAGTATCCCATGACTGTAATCTCCATTGCCTATAACTGTGTGTGTTAGAGCCATTCCCCCATGTTTATTGCCCATCTGCACTCCCGCTGTTGCGAAGTACCTGTCCAAAGCATCTATTTAGTGTTATAGTGTCTTTGTTTTAGACAGTCTCACTGTGTAGTTCAGGCTGGCTTTGAACTCACTATTAGCCCAGGCGAGCCTTAAACTCACAGTGATCTTCCTGTCTCAGCCTCCAGATGTCGGGAGCCATTGAAGCTGGAAACTAACCACATTTGCAAGGCTGGGACATGGCCGTCCCAAGAACAAAGAGCACCTGGGGCAGGTCACATGAAGAAGCTGCTTCAGCCCAGAGAACACCTACCCCAAAGACAATTGGAACTTTGGGTTGCTATGACAATGGGGTATCATGCGACTTTAAGTTGCTAAATGTATGGGTAAACGCCCCTGCAGTGAGGAGGCAGTTCCTTTCCTCCCATCAGGAGAGAGGGCCCCACCTGACCCCAGCTTTGCCTCTTCTTTGTTTTCTCACCCTCTTGCAGCCATTTCCCCAAGGAGCCGCAAGGACCTCTCGGACCTTGGCATTTGGAGTGCTGAGATTGCAGGAAAGCACCACCTCGCCCGGCCACTTGCTGTCTTACGTATTTCTAGGAATCCTGGATATATCCTAGATATGAATTCATCACATGCATGTATGACAAATATCTTTTACTGAGCTGTCTCTTCACTTTATTAATATATACTTTACTGAAGAAAAGTTCTTATTTCTTAAACTCCCATTCTTCAATGTGACCCAAATGTAGAAGGCAGCCTAGAAGAAGCAAGGGGCTCACCGAGTCCCTAACAAACTCTCTGACTGGAGACAAAACCTTGCTGTCTATCCTGGAAGCGCTCTGCACACTGCCGAGCACCTCCACCCCTCCCCCATCCCTGAGGTGACCAGAGCCCTAAACTTTGCGTTAATCATTTGCTAACATCACTTTGTAGTTGTTTTCTCTCATTTTGTTTTTGTGGTGTGGTGGATCCAAGGCCTCACGCACACTAAGTGGGCGCCTTTCCACTGGGCTGCGTCTGGGCTCTGGGTACTTGCCACATGTGTATGCCTGAGTGATGACACTGTTTCCCTCTGCCCTATTTGGTCTTTATCTAAATGAAATCCTATTTGTATATTTGTTTCTGTTTTGCTTTCCACGTTGAATTTAGTTTACTCTTTGCTATTCCGTGTTCTATTATAGTAATTTATTACTTTTATATATATACTTTATGAAATTTTGAGGGATCTTGAAAGAAGAACAAATTTATGCGGCATTTTTTTTTTTTTTTGGACTAGGGATTGAACCCAGGGCCTCTGCATTGAGCTACACCCCTGCCCCCTCCTTTTTTAAACTGTTGAGACAGGGTCCTTCTACCTTGCCAAGGTAGGGCTCAAACCTGCAACCCTCCTGCCTCAGCCTCCTAAGTAGCCAAGGTTCAGAGTTGTGCCACCATGCCCAGCACACAGCCCACTTCTGATGACAGCGCTTAAATTCAAGAATACAGGCCACAGCAGCTTGGGGAAGTGAATAACAGCAGAAGCAACAAACGGAGCAAAATCCCCAGAAAGAAAGAGGATAGAAAGGGACAGACATAGGAGAATGGGGAGAGGGACTCCTGCATATACCGGGTAACCAAGAAGGCCACGTGCAGGCCCCGGTCTGGACACACATGCGAAAGTCCCGAGAGGACATCCACTTTCACGCTGGGCTCCACGAGAAAGACCAAGGCACAGCTGCAAGCAGCCGGCCGAGTGTTGGAGCACAGTCCGCACAGAGGTGATCTCCAGTCCGGAGAGAACTGTTTTTCCTTGTTCTTGGACCCAGGCACTTGAATCAACCATCAGAACACAGGCAGATCACGGGGCTTGCACGACACGGGCTTCGGTAGCTACACACAAAGGTGACAGACTTTGTGATAGTTCAGCAAAGTCACCAAGCAAGCAAACGAGTCAGAGCAAACAGCAAGGACAAACTGGGAGAGAAGGGGATCTTATTCCCAGGGCTCTCGCATTATAGTATTCAAGGCATCTAGTTTTCAACAAAGCACCATGCAAAGAAACAAGAGACTATGGCCTCATCCTCAAGGGTAAAATCGATAGAAATTATTCCTAAGGAAGCCCAGCATTCGATCTACTGGACAAAGATTCAACCATCTTAAATACGCTCAGAGAGCAGAAGGTGGCCAGGAGAACAATGTCTTACCAAATAGAGACTGCTAGCAAAAAAAGAAAGAAAGAAGGAACGAACGAATGAAATTAGGAAAAAGAATGAAATAAAAATATGTTTAAAAAACTAAAACGTTTTTACAGCCAGGCATTGTGGCGCAGGCCTGTAACCCTAGCACTTAGGAGGCTGAGGCAGGAGGATCACCACTGAGTTCCAGGCCTGCCTAGGATACATAGTTCAAGGCCAGCCTGAACTACATAGTCTCAAAAAATAACAACAATTTTTTACTGAGGAATAAAAAGAGAAAAGAATGTGCAAAAGTAAACAGAGTCTGAGAGACTGGAAATCCAGTATTCAGCATATCGACTCACATGTAATCAGAGTCCCAGACAGGCAGGAGAGAAACAGGTGTTACGAGACTATTTGAAGGAAATGACAGCAAATGATGAAAGACATGAATTTTTTGTCCAAGAAGCTCAACAAACTCCAAGCAGGATAAATTCAGAGATGACAGCTCTGCAGGCCTCACACCTTCCCTTCCTCTGATGGTCTCAAATTCATGGGCTTAAATTTAAATTATCCCAAACCAGGTGTGGTGGCTGGCATCTGTAATCTCAGCACCTAGGAAGCTGAGGCAGGAGAATCACCCCTGAGTTCAAGGCCAGCCTGGGCTACAGAGTGAGACCCTGCCTCAAAAAAACAAAAACAAACAAACAAAAAGGAAAATCTCACTTCATGTCCTTCCGTCTAATGAACTGCAAAGTGTGGTTAATAATGGTGTCTGCTAACCCTTTTCTGCCATCCAAATCTGTTATTCTTCACAGCAGCTGTTTTTTTTTGGGGGGGGTCTGTTGTTTTGCTTTTTAGGGCAGAGTCTCACTATATAGTTCAGGCTGGCCGCAAACTCACCATATTCCTCCTGCCTCAGCCTCCATTGTGTTGCAATTACAGACATGTTCCATCAGGCCTGTCTTGTTTTGTGGGGTTTTTTTCTTCAAGAGTCCCAGAATTCAAAATTCCCTATAAAACATTTGAATATTCCTATTTCTAGTCTTATTTTTCATAGTTCTGTTATACTCAGAAAAGTTTTAATTTACATATTAATAACTCATTTAAAATTTATTCAACAAATATCAACAACAAAAAAAGCATATTTTTGCTGGTACCAGGCTGAGTGGGCAAATCTCTGAAACTAAAGAGAAAAGCAATCTGTTCATTCTCTGTTCTCTCAGCATGTGTGTTTTTTGGTTTTCGTTTTGTTTTGTTTTATTGTTGTTGTGGGATTTTTTGGTACCAGGAATCGAACTCAGGACCTCATGCTTACCAGGCAGCACTATACTGCTGAGCTATATTCCCTGCCCAGTATGTGTATTTAAAACAAAACTTAGAAAATTATGTTCATCAGAGAATATGTAAAGTATTCAAGAAAGTCAGGGCTGCCTTGAAAGCATTAAATAGATATATTTTGAGTAATATAAAAGTTGAGAACTGGCCTGAGGAACTACCAGAGTGGTTTGCAATCCTAGTGAACCCACAGTGTCCTTTGAAGGTAGATTTTATTTAGAATGTTGTTATTTTGCTTTGCTTTGTTTTTTTTTTCTCTTTTTTGTTTTGTTTTGGTTTTTTCATTGGTTTGCTTTTGTTTTGAAATAGTCTCACTATGTAGCCCAGGCTGGCCTCAAACTCACAGCAACCCTCCTGCCTCAGCCTCCTGAGTGCTGGGATTACAGGCCTGCTCCACTATGCCTGGCAAGGATATGTTTTAAAAATACATTCACAGTAGATAATAGTTCCTGGAGCTGGGCCAAGGGGAATTGGGAACTGACTGATAACAGGTTTAGGATTTATTTTGGAGCCCGTGAAAATGTTCTGGAATTAGATAGCAATGATTGTACAGCTCCATGGATGTGTTAAAGCTGTACATTTTAAAGGGGTGGATTTTATGATATGAAATGTATTTTTTTATTTTTGAGACAGGATCTTTCTATGCGGTTCATGCTGGTCTTTGGGCTCACTTTGTAGCACAGGCTGGTCTTGAACTTGCAATGATCCACCTGCCTCAACCTCCCGAGTGCTGGGATTACAAGAGTGCACCACCACGCCCGACTTGAAACACGTATTTACATATACGCTATAGATATTATACACAAAGCTATATAAGTACATTTAACATCATTGTGGCATTGTATGGTTGAGTTTCATGGTGAATTCATCTTGCTAGTTTGTTACTTGAATGTAGGAAGATGCTGTGTGTGTGCATGCTCATGCGCTGTGTGTGTGTGTGTGTGTGTGTGTGTGTGTGCGTGTGTGTGTGCGCGCATGCGCTGTGTATGCACGAAGGGGTCGGAATGAAATCTCGCAGTCTGAGTAACAGACGGGCACTAATTCAAACAACACATCCTCTGCTGTGCAACACAGGACTGGCCCTAGAATATTTAATGAGCATCCACTGTGCAAAACGCCTCCCACGCAGATTTAATCTCTATAACGCGCCGTGGGAGAGGTATCCGCGCTCCCCTTTGGAGGAGAATGAAGCTGAGAGAGCACAGCGGCTTCCCGGTGTCTCAGTGAGGAAGCGGCGGGGCCCAAGTTCCCACCCTTTATCCGACCCCACGGGCTGTGGGGGCCAATCAGTATGCAGCGTGGAATTACAGTTATTAACTACATCAAGTTTGTGGGGCCAACTGCCCGGCCGAGTTTCTAGGGCTCTGGAGGGAGGTGAAAGTTGGAAACCAAAGGAGATTCCGAAATGTCAGCACCCAGGAATCTTTCAGGAAATCCCACCACAGCCAGGCCCTGTGGGCAGAGCCACCTGAAGGCTGAGAGGGAAACCCAAGACAGGGGTGGCCTGCCCCTCTGTACCTACTCTGTAAACGCCAATCGGGAGGTCACCTCTCCCCGGGAGGTCACCTCCTCCCCTTCTGCTCTCCGCACACAGTGACCAGGAGTTAGAAGGGGCAGGAGCAGGCCGGGAAGCTCCTAGACGCTCACTGAGGGAAAACGCTTTTCCCAGGGGAGTTTTATTTTTTTCCTGAGAAGATGTGGAATGTGCATTTTTCACTTGCTGGGGCTGCTTAGAATCGAAAGGGATCTAAATCATTTCAGCCTCCGCCTGAACACTCGCCATAATGGAAGCGCAGCCAGAGTGGTCATGCACACCTGTAATCCCAGCTCTCCGGGAGGCTGAGGCAGGAGGATGAAAATTCAAACCCAGCGGTTTAGAAACTCACAAGACCCAGAGAATTTGTGATCCTCCTGCCTCACCCCGGCCTTCTTTTTTATTTTGAAACAGGGTCTCATTAAATTGCCCAGGCTGGCCTCAAACTTGCAGTCTTCCTGCTTCAGCCTTCTGAGTAGCTGGGGTTACAGACGTGTGTCAGCACACCCAGCTCTAGGAGGTAAAATTTAGTATAGTCATTTACTCTAGTGTGGATTTCATTACTTTCTTTACAGCCGCTCTGATCTAAGGACTCAGTTATTCTGAGGCCTGGTATAGAAACGACACATTGTCACAAATTCAGTATTTCCCTGAATTTCCTTTCATGAGTGAAAACTCCGCACCCGCCTCTGTTGCTAGCAAACCCGCCGCGTTGGGAAGGGGCAGCTCACCTCCATGGAGCTCGGTCATGCGGCCACCAGGGGGCAGAGCAGGCCGCTGGGTCAGCTCAGCAGGCTGCGGCGGCCGCGGCCAGGGCAGGACCTGTTCGCTCCTTAGGAGTGGGCTCGGCGCCCTTGGAGGAGGAGGAGCAGGACGAGGAGAGGAGGACGGCAAGAAGGAGGAGGCACGCAGGAGCTACAGAGAAGGGCGAGGCCTGCGTCCGGTCCGGACAGTTCCACGACAGTTTGTCAGTTGCTGTCATCATCATGTGTTTAGGAGAGCGAAGCCGGGCTTTGGAATTGCCCGCAATTACCACACATGTCATTCCATCCAGGCGAGCGTCCTCTGTTGGTCTGAGGTCGTGGTGTGTTTTGTTTTGTTTTGTTTTGTTTTGTTTTGTTTTTAAAGCTAATTCTCTCAGGAGGCTGAGGCAGGAGGATCGCTGGGAGTTCGAGTCTGCCTGGGCTACAAAGTGAATTCAAGCCAGCTTGAACTGCAGAGTGAAATCCTTCTCAAAAAGCAAAAAAAAAAAAAGCTAATTTTGATATTCTATGTAGATAAAGATCATTTATTTTCACATAAACTATTGCTTTAACAGCTGCAAAGCAACAATAATTATTTTTTAAAATTAGGACGATGTGTTTGACTGTTGTGCTTAGACCATTTCCATTTAAGGTAATACTTTGGGATGTAGGGGTTTTTGTTTTGTTTTGTTTTGTTTTGTTGTTTTTCTGAGACAGGGTCTTTCCATGTATCCCAGATTGGCCTTAAACTCGCAGGGATCCTCTTGCCTCAGACTCCCGAGTGTGGAATGATGAGTGTGCGCCACCACACACGTCTGGTTCTGTAATTATTTGCTTTCTGTTCATAATATCTGCTTCTAGCTTCTCCAGTTTTCATTGCTGTCTTTATTTGTGTTATGGAAGTTATTTTGGTGTTGCATTTTAATTTTGGTAATATCTTTTGTAAATATGTTTGTGGCAGCCCTAGGTATACAGCATTCCAATCTTAACATCTGTACATCAGTCCATACCTTCAAAAGCTTAAATGTAGGCCGGTGGCTAATAACATATGTATTCTATACACTCAGGAGAAAATATCCTAGGACCTTTCATGAGTGAGTCAACAAGCAAACGTTCATTGTTTAGAAGCAGGCAGCTCAAAGCTTAATAAGTGATAAGTACATAAATATAAACTCAGCCCGAGTGATCGGAGGGAAATGCCAGCCAAGCCGTCATCTTACACCCTTCAGGATCCTGAAAACTTAGTGGGCTGAGACTGCTGCACAAATGTCAGTGAGAATCTGGAGAAACGGGGTTTTATGAACCGGTGGTGGGAGTGTAAGTCCTCATATGACTTCAGGGGTTACTGGGTGAGACTGTTCGTGCTGCCCCTCGGCAAGACACCACTGGGGTGCATTTGTGCACAAAGGGCACAAAGGAGCGTATTCGGCTGCGCTGCCTGAATCGTCTGCTGCAGTTAAAATGAGAGAATCGTGTCTACATTAACAAGCCACGCCCCACGTTTTACTGAATAAAACAAGCAACTTGCAGAGTCCACACAGTGCGCCAAGCATAAATAGTTCAGGTTCTGTGAACTAAGCCTCCGTGTTAAGAATGTTTGCTGGGCGTGGTGGTGCAGGCCTATAATCACCCCCTCAGGAGGCTGAGACAGGAGGATCAAGCTGGGCTACATAGTGAGTTCAAGCTCAGACTGCACTGCAGAGGGAGATTCTGTCACGAAACAGAGTCTAAACAGAAATACAGGAATAAAAAACACTAACTTTAAAAAACACTAACTTTAAAGTCGGTGTAAGACTAGAGGATGGATTGGAGATGGCAAAGTGATCATGTTTTTAACTGTGATCTTTTCAAAAATATATTTGAAGCCAGGCCTGATGGCACACGCCTGTAATTCCAGAGCTGGGGAGGCTGAGGCAGGAGGATCGCTGTGAGTTCAAGGCCAGCCTGGGCTACAAAGTGAGCTCAAGGCCAGAACTGCACAGTGAGACCCTGTCTCGAAAAGGAAAAAACATTTTTTTAATATTCGAAATATTTAGTGTTAACAGTAGTGTGTATGTCTGCCTCTGTACATGAAGAAACAGCAAGCCGTTAGAGTGTTTATACTAATAGAGTTTGGGGTGATTATTAATGTTCTTATTTGTACTTGTATTTTCTGAATTTTATTCTGGAGTGTTTGTCGTTGTCTGAAGCAGTGCTACAAAATGAGGGGCCTCATTCGGGGACTCCCTGCCTTCCATAGCTATTCCTCATCCCCATACCTTTTATCCAATAAATTGTCCTACTCTTAAAAGAACAGAAAAGTACTTTCAATTAAACAAATGTTTTATTCCCGCCGACGCAGGAAGAGGCAGCAACCGCACTCTCCAGGCCTCCGCGCTCTGACGGCGGACGCCGCACCCCTGGGGCTCAGCCCTAGCTGCGGGGCTTTGGGACCTGCTGGCCCTAAGGCTGTGGCGGATCCCGTTTCCTCCCTGGGTCATGCGGTTTGAAGCGTTCGCAGACCCAGGGAGACGCTCTCCGAGCTTTTTAGGGGTGTCACTGTCCTAAGCCGCGGGGCAGCGCCCCGAGGGTCCCAAAATCCCTGCTTCTGCGATGGGCACTGCTCGAGACGCCGCTGCCCACGTCCATCCAGCAGAGGGCGCAGGGGGTCCTTCGTGGCCGGCTGCGTTCTCTGGTAGATCTCACCTGCAAAAGGCCGGGAAAGGGTGCCGTGCACCCCTTTCTCGCGCTCCATTTTTATCTATCTATCTATCTATCTATCTATCTATCTTTGTTTTGGTACCAGGCATCGAACTCACGACCTTGCACCGCAATTACCAAGCAAGCGCTTGAGCCCGTGAGCTAAACCGCCAGCCACTATGTTTATCTTTCTGAGACAGGGTCTCACTATGCAGTTCAGGCTGGCCTTGTGCTCATTTGGTAGCCCAGCTGGTCTCTACCTCTCAACGATCCTCCTGCCTCAGCCTCCCGAGTGCTGGGATTACAGGCGTGCACCACCACACCTGGCTCTACACCTCTATTGTAATTCCCAAATTTTGCAAGGAGCCTCCCAAGGATTGAGCTCTGCTCGCTGGGCACAGGCCATGGCGAAGGTGCCCTTCTCTGTCTGACCCACGGCAGGGCCAGTCAGGGCATCTCGGGGGTTCCCCGTGGATATGCAGAAGACTCCAAGCCTGGCTCAGCCTCTGCCGCATCCGCAGGGGCGCTGCACGGGCCTCACCTCCCTGTGGCACCCAGATGGAAAGCTAAGGGAGTGGAGGGGAGGGAAGTGAAATGTGCCAAGTCCCCAAGAGAAGCGCCATGATGCATCGCAAGCAGGTACTGAGTTTTTTTTTTTAAAAATCAAAGCAAAGAATTCTGGGTGAGACAAGGCAAGTGCTGGCTCAGATTTGCTGCCACACCCAAAGAAAATCCGTCCTGGAGAAGTAGCTGTGGCTGAGACAGGGTCCACTGGAAACAGGAACCCAGGGGAGGGAGATGCAGCATGAGAAAGCGGTTAACTGCGGAAAGGTAAGAGATGTCACCGAGGAAAAGTCCCCAGCATCACCCCCAGCCAGCGAGGGCCCTTCCAGGTTCAGCAGCCCCACCCTGCCTCCCAGAGGGGCAGCCCTGCATTAGTCAGGCAGCTACGGGCAGCCACAGAAAATGCCACAAGCGCACAACGGGTCCCCAGGGATTGGATGCAGTGGTGTCTGTTTCCCATCAGAGACCTGGTGGAGGACCATGGAGAAAGAGGACGGGGACACATGCAGACCAAAGCAATGACCACTGCGAAGGGCAGCACAGTAACACTGGGCCCGCAGAGGGTCCCCAAGGTGACCCCCAGGGAAAGAGAAAGCCTGCTCTAAACGCAAGGGCCAGGGACATTCGGCCTGCGACTATTTGACACCACCCCGGAGCCCTGACTGCAATCTAAAGACACTGAGAAGATCGCAGTGTCCTGGAGTGGAGTGGCAGCTGCAGGAAGTGAGTGTCCAGCCTCCAGGTGCGGGAGCTCCTGCAGGGCATGGGAAGACCCTTCATGGCGCTGGGAGCGGACAAGCCTGTGAGAAGCCTCGGCCCTACGGTCTGGAAGGGTTTGGAAGGTGTTAAATACTCTGTTAAATACTCATCTCTTCCTGTCCAGGAAAACACTTGATTGAGACCCCAGGCAAGATGCTGGCGGTGGACTCAAGGTCACTTCCTTGGGGTACAGCAGGAAGAGGCTGTAGGATCTTCCCCAGTGAGGCAGGCTTGGGGTGGAGCCTGGTGTGGACCCCCTGCAGCCCACCCGTGCCATCTCTACTCCCTGCCCCTGGCCAGGCCCCATCCCACTCTGCAGGTCTCCAGGGCCCTGTCCCATCCCCGTCTCCTGCCTTCCCAGTCCCGTCCTGGGCTCTGGGCTCACCTTTGGCCTCCACCATGGCGTCGCATGTCAGGTACTGGATCACTCAGCTGAGCAGGTCCTGGTGCCTGGCTTGTCCACAAGCTCCCAGGCCACTTAATATGGCTGCACATGGACTCCCATGAGGGGCACTGTCTTGGTCACTTTCTCATCCTGAGATGTAATCCCAACACCCACAGTTGAGGGAAGGTGAGGCTTATTTTGGCTCACATCTCATTGCATAGTTGACTGGCTCCAAGGCAGGGCAGCATGACAGAGGGGTCTGGCGAAGGAAAAGTGCCCACCTCATGGCGAACAGGAAGCAGAAGGAGTTAAAGAGGAACCAGGGAGGGAGATTAACCCTTTCAGGTCACACCTTATGACCTGACCAGGCTCACAGCTTATGACCAGGCAATATGTCCTGACGGCAGCTCAGCTATGGAGTCACCTTCCAAACACTTGAGATTTTGGGGCCAACTTTAGCTCAGAACCCCAACAGGCTCACTCAGACACCAAGCCTTAGCACCTGGCCCTGGTGTTGTGCCCTGGCCTCTGGCCTTCAAGAGGAGCCCTTCCTGTCTAGTCAGACTGCAGAGCCCTCAGAGACAGCAAGTGCAGGCCACTCCCATCCCCTCACCATCCGGGGCTCCTGGTGGGGTGGCCCGTGAATCCCGGTGGGTTAGCCCTAGTTTATATGAGCAGCTCACACGTAAAAGACTAGATCAAAATTACTCCAGCAGGATGCAACACTGGAGAGGGGAGGTCACAATCAAGAATGGAGGACAGTCAAGTACCTGGACTCAGAAAATCACCAATCAATAGAATTTGATTGGTAGTAGTTTACATGAGAATGATTTGAGGGGTGTATTTGACAGGATTAAGATGAGTTAACTGTGACGTGGTTGCTTAACACTAAAAAGCCAAGTCAAAAGTAGGTTGCATTAAAAGAAGAAAGAGTGCCAGGCAAGCCTGTCATCCCAGCACTTAGAAGGCTGAGACAGGAGGATGGCCAGGAGTTTGAGGCCAGCCTGGACTACATAGTGAGTGCAATGCCAGCCTGAGCTACATAGAGAGACCCTGTGTCAATAAAAAAATTAAAAAAAAAAAAAAAAGGAAAGAGCATCCAATCCCCGGAAGCAATAAGGCCAGCTTTGTTGGACTTGGCAGACATCAGCTGGAAGGTGATATTTGACTCCCTGGAGAAGGGACACTGACACAGTCCTGTCACTCTGAAAATCATCACTGACATAACAATTGGGGGCTGCAGTAGGGGGAGACATTTATGTGTTCTTTCACCAAGAACAAATTTTTTAAAAAACTGCATGTGCAAATATGCATGCGTGTGCGTGTATGTTTGTGTCCCGTGTGCTCATGCGTATAGGGACCTTTAGTAAAAATGTGTGACCCCAATAACTGGTTGTGCAGAGCAAGGCTATTTGGGTCACACATTTTTATTAAAAGTCATGAACAGATTTATAGAAAGCACTGTAGAACGGCACTTGGTTTTGTTTTTGTTTTTTTTTGTTTGTTTGTTTTTGGTTTTTTTTGTACCAGGGATCAAACTCAAGACCACGTGCTTGTCAGGCAGGTGCTTATACCACTGAGCTAAATCCCCAGCCCCAGGGCACTTGGTTTTATTAGAGCAAATCCTGCCATTTGACAGAATGTGGGTCCCAGACGGTGCACTCCGTTCACAACGGCAACAGGAAACAAGTTCAGAGATTTTAACTTTATAGACCCCAGGTGATCTGGCTCAGTGAGTCAGGAGGGCAGTCCTCTGTCCCTGGTCACGAGACACAGAGTAAGGAGTCAGGCCAAGGGAGAGCACATGGCAACACAGGGTATGTGGGAGGCAGTTGGGTGTGGGTCACTGTAAGTGTCAACAAGTCTCTGAGTTTTTAATCACCATCCAAGAGCTTCAGCTGCTCAGGTGTGGTGTAGACCATCACACGTCAAAGAGAACTGAGATCTGACTCAGTTAGGGGACAGTTAAACATATTTAGAACAGATGTCGAAGTGCTAGCAACTGTTACGGTTTCGACCTAACGAGTCCCCAAAAGTCTCATGTGTTTGAAAGTCAGGGCTGCTCAGGAGTAGCACATCACTGGGGCATGACCTGGAAGGCTGCAGTCTTGTCCCTAGCTCCCCTCTTCTCTCTCTGCTTCCTGGCCACCATGATGGAAGCAACTTTCCTCCACCAGGCCCTCCCACAATGTAGTTTCTGCTTTGGAGTCAGTAGACCATGGATTGAACCCTCTGGCACCATGAGCCAAATCAACCTCTTCTCCTTCAGGCTGCAGGCATCAGACGTCTTGTCCCAGCAATGGGAAAGTGGCCAAGACACTGACTCCATGGGTTCTACTGTTTTCTATCAGAAGAATCATACAGGAGCAGTTGGCTCCTGTTTTCAAACCTACTTTACATTTTGTTCTATATTAGTTGAATATTTTATGCAATGAACTGGGTCATATATTTGGGTGAAAATATAAACATATTTTGATGATCAGTGGGTTTTGTTCATTTTACTTCCTACAGGTTCATGTGTCCTAGCTCGTTATTCAAGACCTGAAAGAACTTCAGTGCCTCTCAAACCTGACTAATTTATGGGTAAGCTAAAGTAACACTGCCTGCTTGTGTCCCGTGCTGTGCCATTAGTTTCACATGGTTTCCTCCATCTCTACCATTTTGTTTTGTCTTGTTTTGAGACAGAGTCTCATGATGTAGCCTGGGTTGGCCTCAACCTCACAGTGATCCATCTGCCTCAGCCTCCCAAGTGCTGGGATTACAGGCACATGCAAATCACGTTCTACACTCCACCTTATTTTAATTCAAATACCTTCTCCACCCCCATGAGTTGAAGACCTCCCACCAGTCCCACCTCCTGACATTTCTGTCATTTTGCAATAGCACCAGCAGATTCTTTCTGAGACAATATCATCTTCTTCCAGAGGGCTGCACTGCCCCCAGCCTGCACAGTAGTTCTTAGCAGACACATATAACATTAGGTTAAAAAAAAGCCAATCCCATAATTTTCTACTGTGAATTTGTATATTAGCATACTAGTAGCTGGCTGTGTGCCTCAGTAACTGTGCCTGGGGATACAGGAAGGGATCTTTGTGTTTACCCACTTGTTATGAGGAATGGCAAGGTGTGTGCAGGTATGTAAATGTGTCACCTGGGATTTTTACTCACATTTATGCACTGTCTCACAGGTTGTGCACTTGTTTACCTGAGTATCACAGGGATAAAATACACCTGTACCACTCATCTGCTACGTAAATGTGTACATTACCACAATGGAATATGGGGTTATTTTTATTTTGGGGGCATAAGTGGCCTAATTCAGTAAAATGACACATGAAAAACCAGATTTCCAAGTTTTAGAGGAGGTCAAAAGAGAATCATCAGATCACACATGCATAGAAGATGAAGATGATAACTTTGTTTTTTTATTTTAAAGAGGGTAAAATTAAACACAACAAAACAACAAAACAGAACACAAGAAAGCAATGTAAGAGACATATATTTCAAAGCAAGAAAATCAGAGATCTTCACTATCTATCATATTGTCTCTTGTTTTCTTCCAAATAGTTGTCCATATCTTCACATACAGAGAATTCACACGAAACAACATAGTATAGAACTGATCTGAACAGGATGAGGAAGGCGTTTTAGGTCTTCAAGACCAGACAGTAGGGAAGCCAACAATGGCTGTCATAGTGTCTCTCATTCTCTTCAAAATAGCTGTCCACACCTTCATGTATGTTGAACTTAGACAAAACAAAGCAGGCTAAAATCGCTCTGAACAAAGAATGATAGTATTGCTGGATTTCACATCATGATGCTATGGAATCAGCACTGGGTACTGTAGTGTCTCTTTTTCTTCAAAGTAGTTGTTCATTTCATCATGCATTATATAATCAGTTCTCATAAACTGTTTAGAAGTTCTATGCATGCATGAGTTTCTACATGTGTATCTATTCTTTCTGTATTAGAGGAAAAAACAAAACAAAGCAAGACAAAACAATTCCTAGAAAGGCATGAAATGAAAAAGTCATGTAAAACTGCAATACAAGGTGATCTACAATGGTTACTATGATGTCTCAGCAGTATATAACAATATTAATAAAAACAAAACATTGGAGACATTATAAGTCTTCAAAAGCAGGTAATAATCAAACCAGAGGGGTATCCTAGTGAATCTTGTCATCTTCAGTGTAGCTGCCTATACTCTCAGACTTGATACTATCAATCATAACAGATTCAAATAAAGTCAGTCAATATAAGACAGCAATTTAACAAACCAGATTCAAATAAAATCAGTCATAATAAGACAGCGTAAGTTATACAGGGCTTCAGATTAAGTTAATAGGAAATTAAGGATGACACTGTAATATATCCTGCTATTTTTGGGATAGCTGTCTGTGCCCTCAAATCTACTGCAAGGAAACAAACTGGAACAGAATATAACCCATCTAAACAGAGTGGTGAGAATAATGTAGATTTTAAATCCTGTGACACTATTAACAATAGCCTCTGCCTTCCTTTTTTAGACAATTCCTCCCCTTTCGCTCCCACAGGGTGCACTACACATTTTGGGTCCCTCTAACTCCCTCAGTTTTTAGATTGGGGGGAGCAACCTGCTATTTACCCTAACTAGTTCTGAGCCTTCTGACTCCTGGGCTTGATCTCGAATTGTATTCCTTTACCTACAAAAGCCTCAAGGTTTTCCTTCGTTATATAGCTGAGTAGTTCTCTAATGCACAAAAGTATCGTGTCTTTTCAACCTATCTGCAGGTGGTGGTCTAGTTGCCCCTATTTCTCTATGGTTCCCTGTCACATAGAGCATTGTTTTCTCATATTTGACCTTCTGTCCATAAACCCTCTTTCAGGTTAATCATGTTTCCAATACAGAGCATCTTGATGGACCCTATCTCCTGATCTACTCTGCCTGTGTTTCTTTTTGTTAGTATATCAAGGCCAGAAGATGATAACTTTGACCTTGGCCACATAAGCCAAAGTTCCTGTGACAATGAAATGGAGTAAAAATCAACTGACACAGATACAGGGAATGCAAGCTTCTTTGAATCATAGGATGAAGAAAATGGCAATGTGAGTACATATTTGACTAGTCAAAATGGTACAAAATGGTCATGCAACCAAATGGAATGATCCAATGCTAGAACTAGGTCTAAACATATACTGAGGGCCTTGGCAGGAATGAAACCTATTGGGTGGAATGCCAGCATGGCCATTCAGTCTTGTATCAGGTCCTGACCTAGATCCCCAATCTCCCGAACAAGTGTACAGTGAAGGCGTAAATAAAATGAGACGAGTGGTATGATTTTAGGGCTCCAGGAAGGTCAAAAGACTTCTCTGGACCGCCCATATTTATTAGGTCCAAAACAAAGGGTGGGGAAACTGAGGAAAGCACAAGAAATGAGCAGGACCTGGGGAATCACTTCAAAGACAAGTAGCAAATTATGCCAATTTAGGAGAACCGTCTTGTCTCCAGGATGACATTTATGGTAGGAGTGTGACTGCAGGAGTGAAATTCCTTCAGCTGCACTTAATTAGTGCAGCTGAATTCACTTAATTAGTGTCGGAGCCAAGGTGTCTTCAGCTGTGGCCTTATCTTGCCCTTTGAGGTATCTCTGGCCTCGCAGGCCACTATAGGCCTCAGCCAGGACCAGTGATTCATAGAGGTTCACTTATTATGAATCAGCTCCCGTCACCAGGCAAGGGGCCAAGGCCTAGGACAGACTCAGAGATAAACATAGAAAACCAATTTGTTAATTTTAAATCCTGCTCAGAGCCATTTGGTAGTGGTCTCCAACAGTCTTAGAAATTGGAACAGACAAAAATGCTACAAGATGCTGTGAAATATGCAAAGCCTGAGCTACAAGTAAAATGTTCTGTATTCACTAATAGCCATACGCAAAAAAGTATTTATTATGACATCCCACTAGCTGAACTGAAACATTCATAGGTCTGCTGTACTTAGCAGGGCTTTCTCATGGTCACCAGAGGAATGTAAAAGACTTATGGAAAATGGATGGATGTATTTTTAAGGTTTGTAGAGTAATGATGACACTGAGGCCATCTGATTTCCCTCAGGATTTCCTACGGTTTGATGATAAAATCAACCTCCAAGAAAGAAAAAGAACTGATAATCTGGCCATTATCTGGTCATTGTTCGAGACATTTGTGGGTCACTGTCAAGCAATTTACACATTATCTGAATACATGACTTTGATGAACACCTTGCTATATTTCATGGTCACCATAGCTTCAAGCAGTACATTCAAAAACAAAAACAAAAGCCTTCAAAATATGGCATAAATATAGATGCCCCTGCAGATGCAAAGACTTACTATGATTTCAGTTTAGAAATTTATCCTGGAACTCAGCCACCAGATCCTTATTTGTATCATAATAAACCAAATGATGTTGTGAACAGACTTGTTGCTCCCATCTCCCAAACTAATGAGAATGTGACATTCAACAATTGGTTTACCAGTTTCCAGTTGATGTTATGTTTGCTAACACTGCACAGGTTTGACCACATAGGAACTGTACATAGGACCAAAGCAGAAATTCCAAGTGAAATATTGCAATTTCAAAACAGAGAACATATAGTATAATTTTTGGATTTCAGAAAGCTATAACATTGATCTCATACATGGCAAGGAAAAAAAACTGGTACTGCTTATGTCAACATTTCATCATGATGGAATTGTTGTTAGGGAGCCTTAACAAAATAGCAGCCTGAGATCGTAACTTTCTACAACAAAACCTAAAGTGAAGCAGATGTTGTCGATGAGTCATTCAACAAGTACGACGGCACTTGAAACGCAAAGTGCTGGTCAATGGCTGTGTTTCACTCAGTCCTACACATGTGTGGCATTAATAGTGTGATAGTTTACAAAGAAAAGAACAAATGCAAAATATCACAGGGAAATTTTCTTAGAAAATTGGTACTGGAACTCATAAGAAATCATTTACAACAGAGGAAAAAACAAAATGTTTCTGCCCAGGGAACTATGCAAAAAGTTTTTTTGGAACACACTGGTGAGCTGACCAGCAGACAGGCAGGCACAGCATCACCAGGACGTACATGACAACAGAAAAACCAAAAAGAAATCACCTGTGCCCTACAGGAAAGGACAGGAAAAAAACGTATGTGCTATCAGCATACGTGATATTTGTGTATGGAACATGCGTTTTCATGTGTGAAGACTGCCTTAAGTGTCACAGTTGAAGCACAGATTGTTTCCACGATAGACTTCTGTTTGTATTCACACTGACATTCACACTGTTGTTTTTCTTTCTGATGTTATCTTTTAGTTGTTATAAGCAGGTAAACAGCTGATTGAAAATGTTGTTGTCTTTTCTAAGTGCTCATTACATAGTGGACATTTTATTTTATTGACATCTTATTTCCCTGCTAAGTGCATGTTGTACAATATAATAGGAAGCTCCTGATAAACCAAGGAGAGAAGAGAGGTGACAAGAATGGCCTGGCACGTAGGAGAGCTGAGCACATGTGCTATCAGTGAAAGTGACACGTGTGCATGGAGCATGCAGTTGTCATGTGTGAAGACTGCCTTGGGTTTTGGGAGTTAAGTAAAGTGTTGTTTTTTTGTTTTGTTTTGTTTTGTTTTGTTTTTGTAGAGTGCTATTGGTGTTTTTGTTGTAATTCATATAGGAGTTTATTTATTTATTTCTTCATTTATTTTTGGTACCAGAAATCAAACTCGGGACCTTGCACTTGCCAAGCAGGCACTTTTGCTGCTGAGCTATATACTCAGTTCCAGGAATTTATTTCTGATGTTATCTTTTAGGTTTTGTAACCAAGTACACAGCTGGTGTGAAAATGTTGATGTTTATTGTGTGTTATTGTGTGTGTTTATTGTGCACCATATATTAAGACTTTAATACCTTCTTTTATTGATATATATATATATATATATATATTTTTTTTTTTTTCTTTTTGAGACAGGGTCCCCCTATGCACTTCAGGCTGGCCTTGGGCTCACTTTGTAACCCAGGCTGGTCTCAAACTTGCAAGGATCCTCCTGCCTCAGCCTCCCGAATGCTGGGATTACAGGAGTGCGCCACCATGCCTGGCCTCTTTTATTGATATTTTATGTTCCTGTTAACTGCACATTATGTATACAGTAAGAACCTCCTGACAAAACAGCAAGACTAGCAATCGGTCAAGCATGTCCTACAAAAATGCCAAGAAAGCAAAAGCCATGTGCTGCCAGCGTAAGTGACCTGTGTGTGGAGTGGACTGGTGACACGTGTGCAGGCTGCCTTGGGTGTGGTAACTGAAGTGAAAATTATTTTTTGTAGAGTTGGTATTTTCACTGTAGTTCCTATAGGAATTTATTTCTGTTGTTATTTTTTACACTTTGCATACCAAAAAATGGTTGATGTTGGAAATTTGGATGTTTTTTTATAAACAATAAATATTAAAAACTCAATGCTTTAATGTGGCTTTTTTCTATTAAATACTCATTGTTTAATAAAACCATAAAACTGAAATTAATAATTCGTCAATAGAAATAGCCTCAAGAATAAGTGTGGGTATGATACACCCACAATAAGGCCCCTTTATGACAAAACTGCTGTGATGTCTGTCGGGCTCCCAGGCACCATCAGCCAGAGCCCACACTGTCCTGGCAACCCAAGGGGTTCTGGTTGCTGCGTGGGTGCCTACACCCGCCCTCCAGCCCAGCGCTAGGGTGGGGTGCAGCCAATGCCTGCATAGTTTATGCAGGATGATCTGGGCCACTTCTGACTTAGGAGACACCAAAGCACCCTGGATTGGAGTCACAAGGGCCTATCCTATATGCTTCCTCCTCATCATTTTCTTGGGTTATGGGATAGATTCTTTGGTAAACTAGCATTGCTTATGAATAAACTCATGCAAAAAGAACCTATGTCCTTATAAGTCTTTGAATGTTTTGCACATTTTCTCTAGGTTTTCAAAGATTTATATTTGTGAGAATTTATGTGAGCGATTGATCTTCAACCCAGAAGAGGAAACACATGCTAAGATACTGACCTGAAGTTATGAGAGACTCACAAAGATATCACAGAGTGAAAAAAGAGAAAGCTGAGCAGGGCCTCCAACCAGAAGCAACAGCTTTACCGCTGGTGACCTCCCTGATGAAGTCTCTCGTTGCCGTGATAATGGAAAGGTGCCAAGTCCTTTGAGATTTGGATATTAACACAATCAGGTTAGAGTCTACTCTATACAAAAATAATTAAAATGTATACGGTGAATCTAGAGAAATTAAAGAATTCCTGTCAACTACTGAGAAAGAGATCCCAGTGTACAAGAATAAGGTGTTATTAGCCAGGTACTGTAATCCAAAAAACCATTCAGGAGGCTGAGGCAGGAGGATCACCATGAGTTTGAGACCAGTCTAAACTGCAAAGCAAGAGCCCATTTCAAAAAACCCAAACCCCTTAGAAAAAGAATATGTTGTCATTAACATGTAGCATTAACAGTATACTGTAAAGTATTTCAGGGCAGGAAAATGCAGGAATGCCTAGTTCATCTGCCTCTATTCATTCACATTGTTGTCCTCACCTAACTGGAAATCAACCATTTAAATATGGTAACTTTTAAACCAACAATCCAGCACCAAACTTCAAAACCCAAATAGCTACCTCATGTACAGCAAGCCTTCCTTACACCCGTGACCTACTACAGCTACCCCTGTAGAAATTCACAGAATGGAAATCAGCCCTTCGGCAACACGATAATGTACACTGTGGTAGCTGGCAAAGATTCCAAGCGACGTTACGGCAATATTCATCTCTGATGTTTAACACAGAGTGGGCAGAGCTGGGCCGTCCAGGCCTCCTCAGATCCAGCCCAAATCCTATGTTTAGATGCTGACCATGGGACTATTGCTTCATTAGGAAACCATCTCAGCCTACCAAGTGATGAGCTGGAATGTATATCTTTGATCATAAAAGAAATGAGAGTAAATGAACCAATTTTTTGCTTATTTGGCTTTTTGAGACAGGATGTCACTATGTAGTTCAGGCTGGCCTTGAACTCTCGGCAGTCCTGTCCTCCTGTCTCAGCCTCCTAAGCATTAAGATTACAGGTGTGTGCCACCACACCTAGCTAGCAGCCTTGTTTCTTTAAAAAAATTTTATTAGCACATTTGCAGTACCTAATGATTATATTGATCATGGGGAGTTGTACATGTACACACCATATCTTCATTCTTTGTATAACCCTCCCCAAGTTGTGTTAAAGTTTTAGTACTCAAATATTTGATCCCGGAGCATGTGCCACAAACTATACAACCTATGGTAATCTCACCTTCCATAGATAGAATAATGTAAGAAACACATAAGGACATGGGTATGATCAAAATATATGCATTGAAATACCCCGAAAATGTGATGGGAGGGGAATGATCAGAGTATGTTATGCACATGTATGAATCTGAAGAAATAAATCTATCAAAGGACTGGTACCCAGGCTAGAATTCTTACAAATTGAATAAATAAAAAGCCAAATTTTAAAAAAATCATGACCCCATTTTAAAAACTAAAAACTAGCCAGTCATGGTGGTGCATGCCTGTGATCCCAGCACTAAGGCTGAAGCAGAAGGAACCTTGTGAGCTTCAGACCAGCCTGGGCTACAAAGTGAACCCAAGGCCAGCCTAAACTGCATAGCAAGACCTTGCCTCAGAGACCCAACAAAACAAAACAAAAACTAAAAACCAAGACTTGAACACTTTACGAAACAAGACATAATAAGTTGGTAGTCTTAGCATTTGGGAGAATGAGGCAGGAAGATTAGCATGAGTTCAAGGCTGGCCTGACCTACAGAATGAGACCCTGTCTCAAAAAAATTTTAATAAAGAAAGAAAAGAAAAAGAAATAAAAAGTCAATAGCCACATTTTTTTAAAAAGAAAAAACTTTCATCAGCAGTTATTGTAAAACTGAAAAATTAAAATCTGATGCTATTTCAGTTCTTCTAGGAAGATTAAAGACTGACAACCTCAAAAGTTAGAAGGTACGAGGAACACCCCAAGCTCTTACCTGTCATTGGCAGGAGAGCAAAATGGTACAGCAACTTTGTGAAAGTCAGGCGATGTTTGATAAAGTCGGCCTGCCCAGCATGGCTGTGACATCCTCCATTTAGATTTCCCCCAGAAGAGAACTACTCCCACAAAGACACTCATGGTTATGTTTACAGCAGCCTCGTTCATAGCTCCAAGTTGGAAATAACTCAGATGTCCATCAACAGGTGAAAATACTATAGGTAGCTAAGTGAGGTAAAAATATTATAGGCAGTCAGACAGGGCTGGGCCCTGGAGATATCACTGCAGAAACCAACTGTGGCTGGAGCCATACTCACTGAAGGCCAGGCCTCAAGAAAAAGAACTACTCACCCCCATACTTCTCCTAGAGACCACAGCAGTGACTGATGTTCTAAGCAGGCATCAATCACCCTGGGGAGGAGGACAAACCTCCTTACCCAGCCCTTCCAGGAAAGCCCTGGTCTGCCCCTGTGCCCTTGCTGAGTGACTGGATTCCCAAACTGATCCCCATTTAATCAATATTACCCAAGCGACTATACTTGCTGTAATCTTATTCTTCACCGTACTCTTGGCCCACCTCCTACCCACCTTGTGACTTCCCACTGGATCAATATTACCAAGTGACTATACTTGCAATCTTATTGATCAATTAGGGTTCTGTGCCATCTTAAACCCATCTCAGCTCGGGGCTTTGCTTAATAAACACCCTTGGGAAGCAGGCTGGTGGGCCATCTACTTTCCAGGGCCCCTTCTGTCCCTCTTAGAAGCTTTCTTTCTCACAATGAATTCTTCCCACTCCCAACTTCCATTGTTCATAGAATTCATTCTGTGATTTTAGGGAACAGGCACTCAGCATTCAGGACACCTAGCAGGTTGGGAGTTTCTTTCCCCTATATCAAAACAGTAAGCACGCCTGGAATGCTTCTCGGCAAAGAAAGCTACTGAAGCCGGTGCCTGAGACTGCACAGAGAAACCCTGGCAAAGGGGAAGAAAGCAGAAAAGGTATGTGTCTGCCGCCTGGCTTCAAACCAGAGGAGCGGCTGCCGAAAGAACAGGAAACCGGAGGGGGCCTGGGCAAGGCTCTGCTGTGGTGATGAACACCAGTCATTCAGGCTGCCCTTGAACTGCAGTTCTCCTGCCTCAGCCTCCTGAGGATTCAAGACTGCTCCACCATCAAGCCTGGCTGCTACTTCTACACTCTTAGCAAAGTCATCAATTTGTACACGAAAAAGAAAACTAAACTAAAACTATGCTCTTCATCGTCAGTACACTTTATATTGATATAGGGGAATGAAACTCCCAACCTATTATGTCCGCAAGTTCATGTTCTCTAAAATTGAAGAATGAATTTTAGGAACAACAGAGGTTAAAAGTAGAATATATTTATTCAGAGAAAGAAAGCTTCTTTCTGAGAGAGACAGAAGGGGTCCCGAGCGTTTTGCCCAGGACTCTGTCTTTTC
>PVJX010024744.1:0-21699 GCA_004027295.1 Dolichotis patagonum | reverse complement strand
ATTTACATAGAAGACCACCAAAACTCTACTGAAAGACTCCTAGATATAATTAACAAATTCAGCAAGGTAGCAGGATACAAAGTCAATACACAAAAATCAATAGCATTTCTATACACTAACAACAAAATACTGAGAGAGAAATAAGAGAAACCACACCCTTTACACTAGCATCCAAAAAAATGAAATACTTAGGAATTAATCTCATGAAAGAAGTAAAAGAGCTATACAGGGAAAATTATAATACCCTGAAAAAGGAAATCGAAGAGGACCTCAGAAAATGGAAAGACATCCCCGGTTCATGGATAGGAAGAACAAACATTGTAAAAATGGCCATTCTCCCAAAATTACTATACAGATTCAATGCCATCCCAATCAAAATACCAGTAACATACCTCATATATCTAGAGAAATCACTCCTAAAATTCATCTGGAACCAGAAGGGACCTAGAATAGCAAAGGCAATTCTAAGCAACAAAGGCAAGGCAGGAGGCATCACAATCCCCAACTTAAAATTATACTATAAAGCTACAGTGATAAAGTCAGTATGGTACTGGAATAGAAACAGACCCGAGGATCAGTGGAATAGATTGGAAGATACAACCACAACCGCAAACTCACTGAAGCACCTCATCTTTGATAAGGGGGCCAAACATGCTCGCTGGAAGAATGACAGTCTCTTTAACAAATGGTGCTGGAAAAATTGGCTGTCCATATGCAGAACACTAAAACTAGACCCATGTCTATCACCATACACTAAACTAAAATCTAAATGGATCAAAGATCTAAATATTAAAACAGAAACATTAAAACTGCTGGAAGACAAAGTAGGTAAAAAAACTCAAAGATATAGGGGTAGGAAGAGATTTCATGAACAAGAACCAAAGTACACGGGAAGTACTTCCCAGAATCAATAACTGGGGCCACATCTTATTAAAGAGTTTCTGCATGTCAAAAGAGGTTTCCAGTAGAGTGAAAAGCAAACCCACAAGTTGGGAAAAATTCTTCATGGACAGTGCCTCAGACAAAGTACTTTTGTCTAACACGTATAAAGAATTAAAAAAAATCAGACCCTCGAAATTCAAAGACCCAATCCAAAAATGGGCATCTGAAATGAATACAGAGTTCTCAGATGAAGAAATATGAATGGCAAATAAATACATGAAAAAGTGTTCATCATCATTAGTCATGAGAGAAATGCAAATGAAAACCACACTGAGATTTCATCTCACTCCAGAAAGAATGGCCAAGTTAGAAAACACTACCAACAATAAGTGTTGGAGAGGCTGTGAGGAAAAAGGAACACTTCTACACTGTTGGTGGGAGTGTAGACTGGTGCAACCATTCTGGAGGTGAATCTGGAGATTCCTCAAAAAGCTGGGTATGGAAATCCCATTTGACCCAGCTATTCCGCTTGTAGGCATATTCCCAGAAGAACTGAAAACATCATACCACAGTGATATATGTGCACCCATGTTTATAGCAGCACAATTTGTAATAGCCAGATCTTGGAAACAACCTAAGTGCCCATCAACTTAGGAATGCATAAAAAAGTTATGGCCTTTTTATACAATGGAGTAGTACTCAGCTATAAAGAATGATCACATTGAGATATTTATAAATAAATGGACACGACTTGAGACCATTCTCTTAAGTGAAATAAACCAAACTCACAAGGGTAAATACCATATAGTCTCCCTAATATGAGATTTGATAAGAGTATATAAGACTTTATGGTCAGCATCAGTCCCCATCTCATAGCTTCGAAGTCTTTCAAAGTTTTACATCCTCAGTTGGAATGGTGTTATCCTTTTTTGTTTGACTATATCATACTTGATGAATGAATAGCTGTTCTGAAGAAAACAAAACATTATGACAGCCATTGCTGATGTAATATTATCCTTCTCAGAAGTCCTACCATGCTTTTTTTGTTCTACTACCATTGGTTCTATCTATCACATTGTGTCTTATTGGAATTTGAATATGTGTGATAGGTCAAACAAATTTTTTTCTTTTTTTTCAAAAATGAGATATTATAGTACCCAGTGATCATTTTCTGTTATTCGGTTCAGAAAGCCCTGTTATTCTTTCACTCTATGCATGGCTTCAGACTGTTGTGTTATGTTTGATATTATTGTATTTGAAACTATGCTCAACTATAGCAGAGTAAGATATATGGTGATAGCTACTGTTGATGTCCAGTTGACTTAATGTAAAGAACTGTGTTGCCTATGTTATCCTGTTCTGATCTGCTCTTTACTGCCCCCTTTTGTTTTATTCTCTTTCAAATAAAAAAAAAGAAAAAAAATAAAGACAAAAAAAGGAAAACAGTAAAAAGGGTAGAAGCAATACAGAATTTCAAAAAAAAATTAAGAAATCACTATGTCATATGTAAGAAATTACATATTGTCTTCTTAGAGATAGTTTTTCATGTTACAAAATTAAGGCATGCAAAGTAAACAAACAGTGAGGCTGCAAACAGTTCTGTTCAACGATCCAACAAAAACCTGATAACACGGTTATTGATCCCATACACTCAAACATACATGCAGTTATATCCTTTAGCACACTTTCTCTTCCTCCTTTTGCCTCTTAAGTACATTATCTGTTTAGCTATATCATGTTTCAGCTTGCTCAGTATCCTATTGATCTGTTTGGTTGTTATTTCCTTTTTAATCAGCTTATATAATTCTGTTGTTTTGTTTTTGAGGTTCTCGTCATCCATGTCACAAGGATGAGCTTTGATGGAGTTGGGAGTTTTTGGATGTATTTTGTTACCTTCTTTTCTCATGTTCTATTGTTTTATTTTTATTTAATTTGCATTAACTTGGAGGTAGTAATATACAACAAAACTAGATGGAATAAAGCCAATTGAGACAGTATAGTGAAATTGGCATAGAAAATCACAGCAGGTCACCAGGACAATAATAGGCACCATTCTATATCTTATTATCTTCACAATAGTTGTTCTTCTATTAGGTACAGCAAAATCAAGAGAAATACACAACATTATAGAACACATCAAAACAGAATATTGAATAAACAGGACAAAGCAAAACAGTGATAAAAAAATATCTGCCTTCAGAAATAGTAGAAGGAAACTCCCCCCACTTGCTGTACCACATATGGTCACCTCCCAAGAGATACCCAGATACCTGGATCCCAATTGTTAGTGGGGGTGGGGGGGCCTAGTATGTTTGATTCTAAGCCAGCGCCCTGATAGGCAGCAGGCTGGTTACTGGTTGGCTCAGCGCCCTAAGTTCCAACATAGCGCGAATCTCAGGAAACACTCTTACTTCTTGTTTCCCCACCCTGGGGTGGCCTCATAAGCTATTCATGGTTTAGAGCAGTTTTTGTAGTTCCATGAGCTTATTCTAACACCATACTTCTCATACCGCAGATCAGGGAACCATGTGATGATTGTGCAAGTACCTAAGTAGTTCTTCCCTATCAGACATTCTTGACTCACAGCATGGGCACAAAGAGAATTCATGGGACACTGGATTCACTGTAAAAATGGATCAAAGCAAAATTCCATCCATACCATAACCTCGATTAGCCCCTTGTATGATTATACATCGCAATTGTCTTTAGGTCTCCTGGAATGATCAAAGAGATGTAGCCAGTAATACCTGAACACTTTCTCCATGTATGCTACCTTTATAAATCATCACATAAGCCTTTAAGAAGCCTTGCATTAGGCTATTTATAAAGGCCCTTCTAGGACCTTAAGTTAATATACTTTTGGGCTATGAAGTATTTATTTGTGGAGTTGTAAGTCTTTATTATCGAAGTCAGACTTTTGTTCACAAGGATTAAAGAATTTTAGGTTATACAAATTAATGATAAGAAATCTACCAAGCTAAGTCAGGTCTTGAAACTGTTAACCATCAAATGGCATAGATATCTGAGGATTACAATGTTCTGGTCACTGCTTTTTCCATACTGCTTTTACTATGAACAGATTTACCATACCTTTGTTCATATATCCCAGTTCTTTAACACTATACAGACTGTTTGTCAAATGTTTTTTAGTCTCAAATTTATTTCCACTTTTCAGGCTTCATTTTGGTGTTCCTGCTTGTTAAATACTATACAGGTTCATGAAAACACACATACAAATCACACTTGCATTAAATAATTGTACACTGCTGGCAGATGAATACCTCCTACATAGTATAGTCTCCTTAGAATGCTTTATTTTAAATAGCCACAAATCACTGAACTATTATGAAATTAAAATCAATTCTTAAAAAAATTAAATTTGATTAGAGAAAAATAGCTCCTTAAGAAAGGAGAAGCAGAATATACTTCCTGACTCCTATTCCTAGTGAAAAGTATGACAATAAAATCTAACTTCTACTATGCTTTGAAAGATAAATCAAATTTAAAACTTTGCTTCTACTTCCTGCTCCTATTTCTCTTTGTATGTTGCTTAATTTCTTTGATAAGTTGTTTTCAACTTTAGTCTCTATTGTAGATATTGATATATATTAGAACATACTTACATTTATCTGTGGAGAGGAAAATTGTAGGCAGGACCAAATGAGCAATGTAATAAAATTGGTAGTCCATTCCTAGAATATTATATTGACATAAAATTGAGAATATTCTTTCAATAATGACTCTATTACTTATAAAAAGATTACTACATAGGCACAACAATAAATAAACAATACTGAGAAGGACCTCATATTAAATTATTTTAGAACTCTATCTGAAACCTCAAAAAACATTTAAGATAAAAAATAATAACTTGATGTATGTTTGTGGAAACATACAAAATAATACAAATAAATGTATAACTGTATGTATATGCATATATATTCATGAAGGTAGAAATTAAGTGGGTGTAAACATTCTTAAATCAAAAAATGCAAAACAGTGTAAAAATTTGTTATTTCTATTTTATTCAGTTAACTCAGAAAAAAACATTTTAAACCACTAAGGAAAATAAATAATCAAAATTTGAAATATTTTAAGCTTCAGATGTCATCTGTGCTTTTTAAAATTTCAGATGATTAAGTTGTCTTGGTAACTGACACATGAAATTTCTCCACATTATCAAAAAACAGAACTATAAAGTTATTAAAATATGTGTTCAAATATGTATATGAGTTTACATATATGGAGAAAAAAGTAGTCAAGTAGCATTTATATTTGCAGGAGTAAGTATATACTTTATAAATAAAAGATTAAACACATTTTAAAGTACACTATAGGCCGATATCATGATATGATGACATAAGAAATTATGCTGTGTTTTAAAACTTGGGGTGTTGTGTTTAGTGGTTTAAACTGCCAGGCTTCCCTATCTTAGGACTTTGACCTGACCATTTCTCTTGTGGACAAAAGAAATGTTACACAGTGATTTGATATACATAGTAATAACCCTCTATCTATTTTGGTTCAATGTAACCAGGGACAATTGATTAGGATATTATATTTTTTATTATAACACAAACAACATAACAAATTAGAGAATATGTAATTAGAAAAATTTCAAATTTGTGCAAAATAATGCTTTTCTTTTTCTAAATAAAAATAATCTTTATTTTAAAACTAAAGGATATAACTATTATCCATACAGTAGGAGTATTAAATGATTTGTTCAGGTTTTTTATGTTTTGGCTTTAACACTGTTGTTCATCTCTATTCAAGCATGGTTATAAACTCTATTATTTTCTTAATTCACCAGAGCTAGAAGGTTGCCTTTTCTGATATTAGTGTCCTATGAAACTGTTTTTGTTCTGCAGGAGAACAAGATGATCTAGTAGTTAGAAACACACTGGCTGCTAACAACTCCAAGGCCAAGCTTCTCATGCAAAACAGCTCCCAGCTGTCAGGAATTGCTTTCCCATGAAAAGCAAATCTGTGAAACTTATCTATAATAAAACAAAAGAAAGGTGTAATGACAACAATAGAGTGATCTGTGCATCTAATACATTAGTTGGATTCTCTTGAACCACTTACCTCATCCATTAAATATATGTTTAAAAATATTTTGCAAAACTATTCACAAAAGCACTACTGAGTCTTGGAAATATTTTTGAGATCTTCTTAGATCATAACAATCACTTCAGTTATATTACTAAGTAAAAAACTGTAAAACATGCATATTGTATGTTGTAGACTATTGCTTTCAATATTTTGAATATGTAATACTCATTTCATATCCAACATTTTTAAATATTTTTATTTTAAAGAGAATAAAACAACACAGAACAAAGCAAATCAGAATAGAACAATGCAAGCAACACAAGACTTCAAAACAAAACAACAGGAAATCAACAGTGACTACCACAATGTCTCTTGTTTTCTTCAAAATAGTTGTCCATATCTTCACACACAACAATATCAAACATAACAAAATAGTATAAAACCAATCAAAAGAATGAAAGCATTACAGGACTTCAACACCAGATAATAGGAAATGAACAATGGTTTCTATAATGTCTTGTTTTCTTTAAAACAGTTGTCCATACTATCACATATAATAAAATCACACAAAACACAACAGAATAAAACTGATTAAACAAATGCATGAAAACATTACAGGACTTCAAAACAAGATAGTAGGAAACCAACCATGAATACCATAATACATCCCATTATATTCAAAATAGCTGCCCATACCATCAGACACAGTAAAATCTAACAAAACAAGACAGAACAAAACCAAGCCTAACAAAATTATGGAAATAATACAAGAGTTTAAGCCCAGACAGTAAGAGGTTAACAGTGTCACTACCTTTTCTTCCCAGGTGTTTCCTCCCCTATCACTTTTATAATATACATTGTGCTTTTTTGTTCCAACTCTTTCTGTTTTTTACGCTAGGGTTCACCCATATGAGTTCAAACTGTTTCACCCATGAACATCATCTCCTTTTGCATCCATTTACCTACAAGAACCTTAAGATTATTCTACTTTATAGTTGGGTAGCTCTCCATGATACAAAAATACCACATCTTTCTTATCCATTCTGTGGTTGATGGGCAAGTTAACCTTGCTTTTTTTCTGATCTCCTGTTGTATGGAACAATTGTTTTATCTCCTTTGATTTTCAGTCTATAAATTTCCTTTCAAGTTAAATGTGTTTCTTTTTTAAAAAAATTTTTTTTATTAATTTGAAGGTAGTAAAATACAACAGAACAGGATGAAATAAAGCCAATTGAGACAGTGTAGTGAAACTGGTACAGAACTTCACATCAGGTTACCGGACAACAGCAATAGGTACCATAGTATATCTTGTTATCTTCACAATAGTTGTCTTTTCAATCAGGTAAAGCAAAACCAAAGGAAATACAGAACATTATAGAACTTATCAAAACAGAATATTGAATAGAGCAATACCATTAATCAGGACAAAGCAAAATGGTGATAAAAATATTTGGCTTCAAAGAGATGACAGAAGGAAATCCTCCTTATTACATATGGTCAATCTCACAAGAGATGCTCAGATCTCTGGCTCCCACCTCCTAATGGAGGGAGGGGGGAATGGGATGTTTGACTCTCACAGCCACTTACCAGGGCAGCTGGCTGTCTGCTTGGCTTCCCAGAGCCCTAAGTTCCAACATGGCAGGGATCTCAAGAGATGCTGCTTCTTGCCCTGGGGTGGCCACAGCTTGCCAGACCACAGCCACTTACCAGGGCGGCTGGCTGCTTGCTTTTTTTCCCCTGAGCCTTCTATTGAACATTTTTAATTGTTCAGTAGTAGTGATTGCAGTAGGCTCTCTGTAAAAGTGGTTTCACTTTCCATGTTTTCAATTACATGCTGTGGTATGACTGAGGTATAACAATGTTAAATGGAAAATTTTAGAAAAAACAATTCCTAAGTTTGAAACTGTATGTCATTCTGAACAGTATGATAAAATTACACACCATCTTGCTCTGTCCTTTCAGAACATGAATCATTCCTTAGTTCAGCATATTCACACTGCATATATGCTTCCCATCCATTGACTACTTTGAAGATGTTATCAGATCTAGTGTTGTGATATCACACTACTTATATTCACATAACCCTTATTTTATTTACAAAGTAGACTCACAGAAAAAGATGCTGATAATTTGGATATACAAAAATGAATTTGGAAAAGGTAAAATTATAATGTTATTTTGAATGAGAGAGAACATTCACATATTTTTATTACAATATAATTTTTCTATTTTATTATTATTAGTCTACTCTTATGACAAATTTATAATCTGAATTTTATCATAGTTGTATATGAATACGGAAAAAAACATGGTCTATATAGGGGTTGGTACTGAGGTTTAGGCATGTGCTGGGCATCTCAGAATGTATGCCCCAAAGGCAAAGATGGACTATAACTAAATCATTTCACAGTCTACTTCTTTCTATTCACTGTATTCTACCTAGTCAGTGATAGTCTTAGCATGGATACAAATAAGCACTTAGGTGACTTAGCACTTAAAAGAAGAAAATAGAGATAAATTGAAAGTAGAAGTAGTTTCTTTAAGTTATAATTCATAATATTAGGCACCACCAGCTTCAGGAGATCATTTCCTTCTGAAACAGATTGAAAGTATAATTTATGAAATATGTCATTTTATCTCTCACTTTTCTGAAAACCTTCCTCAAAAATGTCTAGACCACTACAGGACATGATGAATTTTTCATTTGTTTCACCTGGTTTGAAAATGTTATAATAACATTAGTGCTTAGACTGTCAGCCTTAATAAGCTCTTGCACAGTGACCTACCTGATTCCTAAGATTGCTACCCAGCTGTAATGCTTGCTATTGAAGAGTAATTGGAAGCTTGCTAAGTGTAAGAATAGTTTAGAATGTTCTCAAACTTCGTTGTACATTAGCAACATCTAGGCTTCTAAACTCAATTTTCTGGAGCTCACCTTCAGTTTCTGATTCAAGAAGTTCTCAGGCTATGTAAACAAGGCTATTCAGAGCACTTCATTTAAAAATATTAATGTGGATATTAACAAACTTTAGAGAACTACTGATTTAGTTATTATGGTAGGCTGAATAACTGGTCTCAAAAATATGAATGCTTCAATTCCAACTTTCTGTGTATATGTTTTAGTACATGGTAAAAGATATTGCTTTCATCTATGATTAAAGATAAAGACAATGAGAAGAAAAGATTATCCTGAGTTAAGAATGCAAACACAAATTTATCACATATGTGCTTAGAAGTAGAAAACCTCCATACCTGCATCAGAGAGAAGGAGAAGCAACAAGAAAGAATGATCAGGTAAATGAAAAGATGTTGCAAGGTGGAGGAAGCATGCCATAAATCATGGAATATAGGCATGAGAAGCTGGAAAATAAAGTAGACAGATTCTCACTTAGGACTTCCACAGAGAAACGAATCACTTAACCCACTGAATTTGGCCCAGGGAGACCCATTTTGGAAACCCAATTGATAGAACTATAAGAATTTTCCATTTTAATATTGCAAATTGTTATGAATTTTTACAGCAAAATAGAAAACTAATAATGATAGTTCTAAACTCTGTCACCCAAAATTAGATATACCTAACCATTCTCTCTTGTGGCTTCCAACACCATAAATCCACAGTGTAGATGGCTGCCATAGCAACAGGAGCCCTGAATATCAGACAGCAAGCTATAGAAACAGTGATTACCAGTTTTTAAAAAAATCTACCACTTTGTATCTGGATTATTTCAGACAAGTCTATTTCTTCATTTATTTCACAAATATTTGCATCTTCTAAAGTAGAATGCATATATTATGTGTTGGGACAAGAAACAAATCCAATATAGCTGCTATGTTTAAGTGGGATGAATGTTACAAACAGGTCAGAAGATTAAAGCACAGAATAATATGAAATGAACTAGTAACTAGTGGGCAGAATTGTAAGATGAAAACCAAGAGGAAGAGTGAATGAATTCAACCTTTTGATGTGGACATATAAAATGAAACAAAATATAGCTGTAAAAACAAAAGACAAACAGGATGAAGCTTTGTATATCGCCCAAATTCATATGTAGAAACACTAGCCACCAAGGTGATGTTATTTGGTGTCTTTAGTTAGTAATGGGGCTTGATCCCCTTATAAATGACACCCCATAGTGTTTTGTCATTGTTTCTACTAGTGAGGACATAGAGATAAGACAGGCATATACGAACCAGAAAGCAGGCCCTCACAAGACATCAAATCTCCTCATATCTTATGTTGAAATTTTCAGCTTTCAAAGGTGTAAGAAATAAGTTTCTGGGTTTATATACCAACCAATTAGTAATAGTCCACTATACACCCTGAGGTCAACTAACATAGAAGAGGCCTTGTATCTATTAAGGTCTGTCAAAGCTGCCAGGTCTTGAGATCATTAATTAGGACAAAGAATCAAACTGAAATAAGAAGTCAAGCCTTTGTTTACTAATAGCAATTGACAGAAGCCAAAAAAGACAGAATGTAAGATTTCCATTTTTCCATTTTATCTCATGGATACAGTATGTTATGAGAAGCAAGTGACAGGTGACATGTGTGCAAATGACAGAAATAATCTTAGCTGAGAAGCCCTAGGAAAAAAGCTCTGGACATTTTATGGACTTATATTACTCAAGGGAGAAAAAGGACAAAAGTAAAAAGTGAAGATGTACTGAGTTATTTCAGTCAATGCAATTAAATAAAAATTTCAGAGATGAGTTTGCAATGTCCTTCACCAAAACCCCTCTAGTCTTTGAGTGGAGGTAACTGAACTAGGAATGCAGGTATTTATATCAATACAACTGGCCAGGGAACAGTGATAACATTTCTGGACCACAAGTCCTTCCAAAGATTGTAATCAGTTGTCACAAAATCTGGTGCAGAGAAAGAAAATTCCCCCAATGAGATCTCTGCATAAAAACTTGTACAATAATTGCCTTTTGATCAAGCCTTAAAGATCACACATAGCATTTTGGTCTGGAGTTGAAATTCTCACCATCCTGTATCTATATATGCAAGTACTGTCCAATACAAAAATACTGTGACCCACATATAATTTTATATTTACCTACAGTAAAAATGAAACAAGGAATGAATAAATTAATTACAATAATATGATTTATTTAACCCAAGTAATATTTCAATGTATATTCAAATTTAAAAGTTTCTATAGAGACATATTACATTTTCATTCCTAATCATAAAAAGCTGATGCATAATATATAACTTTAGAACATTTTAATTGAAAGTAGTTATATCCCAAGTGCTCTGTAGTCACTTGTGACCACTGAATATTATATTGTCATTGTGGAATAAGGCCTTCCTAAGTATTTTTTTTTGTTTATTGTGATTCCGGAATAGTTATTTTTAAAAAAACTTCAAAGGTATATTTGCAAACCACAACACGAATTCTCAGTTTCAGCTTCCTGATCATTTATTAGCCATGCAGCTATAGGCAAATGTCTCACTTCCTGTGTTAACATATTTAAAGTACATAGTAAAAATGTGATACATTTTGAGGAGTGAAAGCATGTTTGTTTCTTTTACCTCAAATTCCTTTTCCATACCATACTTTCTCAACTGTGGAAGACAAGGGATTTAAAGAAATAAAAGTTTATTAACATTTTGGAGGATGTGCAGCAAACAGTTAGCATAGTAAATCTAAAATTATTATCTGTAGATCTGCTTGTAAGGTTGGTCCTTGGATGACTTCTGAGAATTTAGACTTTGAATTATTCTCTGAGTAAGAGTAAGCCATTGTGCGTACCCTGTACAAATAATATGACTTTTGGTAAATCTTTCTTTCCTTCTTGGAATCTAAAACTTCAAATATTCTAGGCTGAGAAAATTGATGTGACCAGCTCAAAACCCCTTAACTGTTGAATCTGTACTAAGATTCCCAATAAAGAAAGATTACACACATTTTATTTCACTTTTTGATTGCTGAGAAAGCATCATGCTCAGTTATATCCCACATAGAAATCAGAAGGAAACTTGTAAGTGGATTTCTATAGACACTACCTTTCCTGATCTTAATAGATCCCTTTACTACATTCTCTCACTTGAGAGTCAGAGAAAGGTAGTCTGATGTGTGAAGGGCCATTCCACTTAGTATGCTTGTGGGGAGAAAATTACTGGAGAATCTTATGTGGCCACGAACTTACTCTGCCTCCTCCTGCTCACTACAGTGAAACTTGGCTGTGAGTCCATCTAATGAAGCATTACATCTGAGGCTAGGCTTGGGAACCTCTGATAAGAGAACATTTCCAGTGTTCAATAATGATTATTGCTATTTAAATATTATTAATGAATCATTTCCACTTGAAGGACAGGAGAAATTAAATTAAATTTCCATGTAGATGAATCTGGAAACTGAGTTTTAAAAAACTAATGAGATTTACAGGGACATCTGAATTTAACTGGTATAGGAATAAGAAATAAACATTCATTGCTTAAAAATTCTAAGATTGCAGGATTGTTTCTTGTAACAAACACTAGCTAATTAATATTGAAAGAGTTCCCAGTATTAAAAACAAGTGGTTTAGAAATTTCATCTTGTTGAACTACACTGTCAACTACTTTTGGACACATGACAATGACAAACAGTAATAAAAACCTTTATGATGATGGATCATCTTTTCTTACAGTACGAAAGGGTGTGCAGTTTTTGTTTTGTTGAGCCTTTTTTAGGTTTTGGTGTGGTTTGGTGTGCCACTAAATTATAGCACTGAAATCCCCTGTACAGTTTAATTCCAGATCAGAACTTCTCTTAAAAAGCCCAAAATGAAGATTATGCATGAATTCTTTCAAGAACATTTGTGAGGATTATACAACACAGCTACCATAGACACTCAGACATTCTCTCATCTTTTTCCTCATATTGACATTCTAAGTCTCCCAAAGTTGCATAATTTCCCTAGTGTCTCCAAAGAATTCTTGTTTGTGTTCTGTTGTTATCATATACTCAAAATCTCCATTTATTCATACTCTATTTTTCTTTTAAATTATTATAAAAATTTTCATATTTATAAGATACAGTGTGATATTTTAATATACATACAGAATTGCATGGATTTAATCAGGCTAAATAGTATCTGCATCTCCTAATCATTTTCTATGCTTGCATTTTCTTCACTACTGATTCTCCATAAAATGTGTAATAGGATATTATGAACTATAGTCATGCAACAGTGCAATAGAATGCTAGAACTTATTCCTGTTTCTTCTAACTATTCTCCAATGTCCCTCCAGTCTTACTGTCTAACTCTCTTACTCCTCTAGGTAATCAGTATTCTATTTACAACTTGATTTTTCTAGTTTATACTTAGTCATGATAACATCCAGTACTTTTCCTTGTCTGACTTATTCCACTTATCATAATATCCTCTATTTTCATTTATTTTGCTGTAAATGACAAGCTTTCATTAATTGTATGAGTGAATAATATTCCATTGTGTATGTATACCACATTTTCTTCTATTTTTTATCTATTGATACACACCTATATTAATTTCATATCAACTATTTTGAGAAGTGATGCTCTAAACATGAGAGTGCAAGTACATCTTTGTATCATTTCATTTCCTTTAAGATACATAGACACATGTTTTTGTGTCTTTGGGGTTCTTTTATTGAAAATTCTGTATCATTTTCCATAATGACTATAATCTTTTACATTTACACAAAACAATATAAAAGTTCCTTCTTCACTACATCAATTCTAGCATTTTACTTTCTGCTTTTATATAATATCTGCTCTACCTAGGGTGACATGATATTTCATTATGGTTTTGGGTTGCATTTTCCTGATGACTAGATGATGCTCAGCATCATTTCATGTACTCGTTGATCATTTGTGCTTCTTTTGTTTTGAAAAATCTCTGTTGTGTATTTTTAATTGACTCTGAAGTCTTTGAGTTCCTAATATATTTTGGATACTAAACCTTTAGGAAATAGTTTGGCAGTACTTACTCCAAATTTTTAGCCATTCCTTCACTGTATAGATCACTACCTTTTGTGTATAGAGGTTAATTTATTTTGTGTAATCAAAGACTAGTTTGATCTAAACTTCATAACCTAATTTAAAAAAAGAGCATGGTACTGGTATAAAAATCATCATGCAATTCAGTGGAACAGAATACAGGACATAGAAGTAAAATTTTGCATCTGTAGCTAATTGGCACACAGAATCAAACAACATATACTGGAGAAAATCCTTTCTCTTATAAAAAGATACTGAAAAAATTGAATATTCCATATGCAGAACAATGACATGTGACCCCTCTCACCCTATTAATAAATCAACTCAAAGCAGATCAAGGAGATGATGAGTGAAATTGATATCAATATTCAACACTGAAATTATGAAGGCAATCAAAGAAAACAGGGAACACACTTCAAGACATTGAAATAAGTAAGGCATTTTTTGGATATGAGCCTAAAAACAAAGGTAACAAAATAAAAAAATAGTCAAATAGTATTAATACTCCTATTATTTACAAAGATTTATGCTCTAGTGAGCAAAAGTGAGAACCCCCTCAATATTACAATTTCCAAACATCGATAAGTAGAATATGTAACATTAAATAGATTATACATATTGAACTATATTTTTATAAACTGACATATATTTGTATTTCCATATTTCTGCAGCATGAATTTTGTTCAATTCTGATTCTACTTAACCAATCGAAGAACAAAAGAACAAAAACACCGGAAATTTCTATCTGTATGTGCTTCAGAATATTAAAGCTATACTTATAAATTACTAGTAACCTATCCTTAGACTTTTTCAATTGTAAGAGAATATTTCCAGTATTAGCTGTCTGCTAAATGATAGCTTGACTAAATAATGAACTACTATCAGTTGAAATCAATAGGTCCACTCTTATTGGACACACACATTATAGCATTTTATTGGAAGCCAGCTGAAAAATTTAGTGTTCATGAGTACAAAGTGTGATTAAAACATGTGGAAAATATTAAAGTAAAAAATGTATTACACTAAGAGACATTTTGTAATTAATTTCCCTCATAATATTCTCCAGCACCTTTCATACATTGATCCCATTGTTCTATTTTAAATTTTTTTTGGTATATGTTTGCAATACATAGTAAATACATTCATCACAGGGATTCAGTAATACACATACTGCATCCTGATCAGTTTTACTTACCCTTACTCTCTCCTCCTTTCTGCTCGCATTGTTAGATCCACTTTCCATCTCCACATTATCTATACCTGATTCCTATCATCTCCCTTTAATTCTTTCTTGCCAGTTTCTGAAGCAGTTCTGGAATCATTCACAAATGGCTTCAGCGGCTTCAAAGTCCTGAGTCAATTTAAAAACTTTACCTTTCATGACCACTTTGACACTGAGGAAGAGACACCAGCTCCCTGTGCCAGACCCAGGAAAGTAGGTGCGTGACAGCATGCAGCACTGTGTTTAGGAGGCTGTCCTAGAGTTGGACGGCACTCGGTGGCAGCAGTCACCACTGTAAGAACACTTGGGAAAGAGGACTTTTCTAACTGATTCGGAAAATTGTAAGAACAATGCGGCAAGTATGTTTGAAAGGAGAAAAAGTATTTTGCGGGGTATTAATGACAATGTGTCTCATATTATAATAACTTTTAAATTTATCCATCCACCATATATTTTTATCATATTTCATGAATGATGGTATGCTGAAATATGCTGTAATATGATGTGATCTGACATGATGACACATATATCTCACTGTAAAAATGCAACTATAGAAATTTCTGCAAGTTGAAATAGTGTCAGAAATCACAATTCTGTCTTCATACTGTTTGTTTGTTTGTTTGTTTAGGCACAGTGAGGCTTGTAACCAGGGGCTTGAGATTGAGCTGCATCACCATCCTCTTTTAATTTTTAGTTAGGGTCCCCTCCTTTTTTTTTTTTTTACCTAGGCTGGGCTTAATTTTTCAACTCACCTGTCAGCTTCCAAGAGGTCTGAGATTACAGGGATAGGTCACTATGCCTGATTATTTTAAAGGTATCTAAATGTTACTTAAAGACCATTGCTGAATGAGTAATATATTGGCATTTTATTTTGAAAGAATCACCAAAAGGCCTAGAATCAGACTAGCTTTAATTTAGTGAAAATGGTAATCTAGAAAAATTTTCAGAATGATATTAGTCATGTGAAATTTATGAATAGCATAGTTAATTTCTTGCAAGATGCATCAAAATCACTCTTGCTTTTATCAGATTTTTCCAAATTCTGAAAATTATGCTGGTTGAAATAAATAAATAGTAAAGAATTTCTCTCTGTTTGGAAGAAAGACAATAAATACCTTAGTCCTTAAAAAACTATATGTTTTATTTTTACATTTGCCCTCCAGCTTTTACTGTCAAAAGATAATTCATGATTTGCAGATATAAAGATTATGTATGAAGAAAGTTGAGTTTCCAGGAAAATTTCTAACTCAAAAGATTCAAATATGTCTAGTTTTTAATGTATTAAAATTTTTCCAGAGTTTAGATATAGTGTGAGCTTCTTAATAAAAGAAAATCATCCTTCTATGATTTGATGTACTGAAGGATATATTTCAATTACTTTTGTTTTTAATGTAGAAGCAACTTTCCAGAATGTTTTATAGTAACTAATAGCATTCAGTTTTATTTCATTGAATTAATAACATTTCAAACTTTAAAAAAATTATACATTATTATAGTCAATAGATTGGCTGTTTTCTTTGTATAGCAAAATTCACATTTGATTTTCAAAGTGCAAACCTTTTGGATCAGGCATAATAGTTTGTGCTATTTTCTCACCTTTGATTTTTCATACAGGAATGAACCCAAAATTAGTTGGTGAAATATTGCACTATGTGTACCCTCAGGCTGTTTTCATGATTCATATGATTTGGAAGTAGTTTACACTGCAAAATACAAAACTTACCATGTAGTACACAACTACTTTATTATGTAGTTTTTTGTCACACAAAATGACCCTGGATTAAATGATGTTGTGTTACAAAGATAAAATCTAATTCAACTTTAAGTCAGTCAGTAATTTAGAGAGGTATATTCTGTTCTCAAAGAAGTTTCATTGCTTGTTTGTTGTTGTAGTTTTTTTTTTCTGTTTTACAGTGCTAAGAATAGAATACAAGGCAAGCTCTATCACTGAGCTACAACCAGAGCCCAGGTTTCATTTAATAAAGGGTCAAAATATTTACTCATTAAGCAGAAAAGAATTTTTAAGTGTTTGTGGAAGTTTTGTTATTGCAAAGAGCTTCTCTGTGAGTTCCACAGCAATATCCAAAACAATTCCACAATTCCAAGATAGGTTTGCAATGATGGGAGACTCACAACACAAGAAAACCAAGAGCAGTGGAAACATACTTGACAGTACTTTGTAAAATAAATTTCATGAATTTGAAATAATTGATGAATGAATTAATGTTTGTTATTGTATATTTGATGTTTTCATATAACTTGTCAATAAGTAAATAGAAGCATCATGTTAAAATGACTTAGGGGACAAGCAAGAAAAATCTAAGAAAGAAGACAAATTAGCCCCCTCTTCTCTATTACACTTACATTTAATAACATTGAATTATTTTAACATTCACTCTGCAACAGTAATTAAAAAGATGTCCATTTTTATACAGATGGCAAAGAATAATTTTCTTACATCTGAAGTTCCACTTCCCATCTGTGTAATTTTCCACAAGGTAGAATATTTTAGAAAATCAGGTTATTTTTCTTCAGTGAAAACATAGCTCAGTGGAAGGGAAGTTATGTCTCAACTGGACCACAAAATTCTAATGATGGAAATCTCACTTGCAGTTTTGTTTTGTTTTCAAGAATTAAGTAGTGCAGTGGAGTTTAAATCTGAAGACAATATTTAAAGAAATAAAGCAATCATAAAAGTAGTCTGTCCCTTGAAAGATGTCCCTTGATAATCATACTACATTTTCACCAACAAATACTGGATTAGACTTCTAACTCCCTTTTTTTCCACAATAAAAATATGTCTAGCAAAACTTCAGGAACTGGTATCTGCTTTTTTTTTATTATATCAAACAAAGTGTCATAATCACCATTTGAAAATATCTAGTATACTTGAGAGAATATTAATATTTATAAGTAGACCAACTGTGAACCTTCCATTTTCCTTAATTTACTTATATTTTACACTGATTTTTATAGCATAGATATGATTGAGCCTTAAATACTTTTTAAGGTACTCTCTACAGCCTCAAACCTTAATTTTTTTAGATTTCTTGGTGGCCAAACAACTTCAGTAGGTTCAGAGAATTTTCAAGAGCAACTACTTTTTGGAACAAGCAGCTAAAACATATAGAGATTGCATACTTTTTAACCTGCAAGCAATAATTTTCCATGTATTATTAATATAAAAACAAAAAAATTCAATATAATTCCTCATCCATTGAAGTCATGTCACATAGTAGTAAGTGATAGAGATAGAAGGAGCTCAATGCTTGCAACTCTTGCTATCCCATGTATTAGAGGACAGTCACTAGGATCAGTTCATGCTTTGATGCAAAATGTGTGGTTCACTCTATTCTACAAGATACATAAAAAAAAATCTAGTGTCTCAAGAAATGTCACAGTAAATATGCAAGAAAATTCATACTAGTGTCTTTTAGTACATGTACTATATACTAGAATACATTATAGACCATAATCTAGAATGTTTATAAAATGAGAAAATAATTTATTCATAAGCTGTGTCCCTACATTTTAAGAATTCTTAAATCAATTTATCAGAAAAACACATTTGTATAACTTTCACAGTATGATACATCATTTATGTGATTCTTTTTGCATTGCCCCTCAACATTAATAAAATTCAATAAAACACACTGGAAGCTACATATTTATGGAAGTCAGCTTTCTATTACTATATAACATATACTTGACATTAATCAACTTATGAAAAATATATTCTGACCCATGAATTTGGAAGTTTCCATCCATAAGCAGTTGGTGTTGCTATTTTAGGGTCTCTGGTGAGACAGTAAAGCTCAACACCATGGTCAGCTATGAAAAGAGCACTCACCAAAATATGTAATTTTCCCACACTTAAGGAAAATGATTTTATTTATTATAAAAATGATCCTTAACCTTAAATATCAATCTACTTTCTACATTCGAAATCAGGACTTTATGTAAATAATTCTACTTTTTACTTTTTTTTTATTTAAAAGAGAATAAAACAAAAGGGGGCAGTACAGAGCAGATCAGAAGAGGACAACATAGGCAACACAGTACTTTACGTTAAGTCAACTGGACATCAACAGTATCTAACACCATATCTCTTACTCTGCTATAGTTGAGCATAGTTTCAATTACAATAATATCAAACATAACACAATAGTATAAAGCCATGCATAGAGTGAAAGAATTACAGGGCTTTCTGAAACGAATAACAGAACATGATCAATGGGTATTATAATATCTCATTTTTGATAAAAAAGAAAAAAAATTTGTTTGAACTATCACACATATTCAAATTCCAATAAGACATAATGTGGTAGAGAGAACCAATGGTAATAGAACAAAAAAACCATGGTAGGACTTCTAAGAAGGATAATATTAAATCAGCAATAGCTGTCATAATGTTTTCTTCAAAACAGCTGTTCATATCATCACGTATGATATAGTCAAACAAAACAGGATAACACCCTTCCAACTGATGATTTAAAACTTTGAAAGACTTCGAAGCTATGAGATGGGGCCTCATGCTTACCATAAAGTCTTATATACTCTTATAAAATCTCATATTATAGGGATTATATGGTATTTACCCTTGTAAGTTTGGTTTATTTCACTTAAGAGAATGGTCTCAAGTCGTGTCCATTTATTTATAAATATCTTGATGTGATCATTCTTTATAGCTGAGTAGTACTCCATTGTATAAAAATGCCAAAACTTTTTTACCCATTCCTCAGTTGATGGGCACTTAGGTGGTTTCCAAGATCTGGCTATTACAAATTGTGCTGCTATAAACATGGGTGCACATAAATGACCATGGTACAACGTTTTCAGATCTTCTGGAAATATGCCTAGAAGAGGAATAACTGGGTCAAATGGGACTTCCATAGCCAGCTTTTTCAGGAATCTCCAGACTGACCTCCACAGTCGTTGCACCAGTCTACACTCCCACCAACAGTGTACAAGAGTTCCTTTTTCCCCACAGCCTCTCCAACACTTGTTGTTGGTAGTGTTTTCTATCTTGTCCATTCTTTCTGAGTGAGATGGAATCTCAGTGAGGTTTTAATTTGCATTTCTCTCATGACTAATGATGATGAACATTTTTTCATGTATTTATTTGCCATTCATATTTCTTCATCTGAGAACTGTGTATTCATTTCAGATACCCATTTTTGGATTGGGTCTTTGAATTTCGAGGGTCTGATTTTTTTTAATTCTTTATAAGTTTTAGACAAAAGTCCTTTGTCTGAGGCACTGTCCATGAAGATTTTTTCCCAATTTGTTGGTTTTCTTTTCACTCTGCTGGAAACCTCTTTTGACATACAGAAACTCTTTAATAAGATGTGGTCCCAGTTATTGATTCTGGGAAGTACTTCCCGTGTACTTTGGTTCATGTTCATGAATTCTCTTCCTACCTTTGTATCTTTGAGATTTTACCTACTTTGTCTTCCAGTAGTTTTAGTGTTTCTGTTTTAATATTTAGATCTTTGATCCATTTAGATTTTAGTTTAGTGTATGGTGATAGACATGGGTCTAGTTTTAGTCTTCTGCATATGGACAGCCAATTTTTCCAGTACTATTTGTTAAAGAGACGGTCATTCTTCCAGTGAGCATGTTTGGCCCATTTATCAAAGATGAGGTGGTTCAGTGAGTTTGCAGTTGTGGTTGTATCTTCCAATGTATTCCACTGATCCTCGGGTCTGTTTCTATTCCAGTACCATACTGACTTTATCACTGTAGCTTTGTAGTATAATTTTAAGTTGGGAATTGTGATGCCTCCTGCCTTGCCTTTGCTGCTTAGAATTGCCTTTGCTATTCTAGGTCTCTTCTGGTTCCAGATGAATTTTAGGAGTGATTTCTCTAGATCTATGAGGTATGTTAGTGGTATGTTGATTGGGATGGCATTGAATCTGTATAGTAATTTTGGGAGAATGGCCATTTTTACAATGTTTGTTCTTCCTATCCATGAACAGGGGATGTCTTTCCATTTTCTGAGGTCCTCTTTGATTTCCTTTTTCAGGGTAGTATAATTTTCCCTGTATAGCTCTTTTACTTCTTTCATGAGATTAATTCCTAAGTATTTCATTTTTTGGATGCTACTGTAGAGGGTGTAGTTTCTCTTATTGCTCTCTCAGTGCTTTTGTTGTTAGTGTAGAGAAATGCTATTGATTTTTGTGTATTGACTTTGTATCCTGCTACCTTGCTGAATTTGTTAATTATATCTAGGAGTCTTTCAGTAAAGTTTTGGGGGTCTTCTATGTAAAGTATCATGTCATCTGCAAATAATGATAATTTAACTTCCTCTTTTCCTATCTTTATTTCTTTTATTTCTCTTTCCTGTCTTATTGCTCTGGCTAGTCTTTCCAGTACTATGTTGAATAGCAGTGGTGATAATGGACATCCTTGTCTTGTGCCTGATTTTAAGGTAAAGGCTTTCAGTTTTTGACCATTCAATATGATGCTGGCTGTTGGTTTGTCACAGATGGCCTTTACCATATTGAGATAAAGACCCTCTATTCCAATTCTCTGTAAGGTTCTTATCATGAATGAGTGTTGGAC
>PVJX010024743.1:0-27816 GCA_004027295.1 Dolichotis patagonum | reverse complement strand
GGTCTGGCAAGCCGCGGCCACCCCAGGGCAGGGAAGCCAGAAGCAAGAGCGTCTCCTGAACTATCACACATGTTCGAATTCCAATGGGACACAATGTGGTGGATAGAACCAATGGTAGCGGAACAAAAAAAGCATGGTAGGACTTCTGAATATGTGTGATAGTTCAAACAATTTTTTTTCTTTTTTATCAAAAATGAGATATTATAGTACCCATTCATCATTTTGTTATTCGGTTCAGAAAGCCCTGTAATTCTTTAACTCTATGTATGGCTTAATACTATTATGTTATGTTTGATATTATTGTATTTGAAACTATGCTCAACTATAGCAAAGTAAGAGATATGGTGTTAGATACTGTTGATGTCCAGTTGACTTAATGTAAAGTACTGTGTTGCCTATGTTGTCCTGTTCTGATCTGCTCTGTACTGCTCCCTTTTGTTTTATTCTCTTTCAAATTAAAAAAATAAAATAATAAAATAATAATTTATGCCAGGAATACAAATAAAGTTCAAAATATGGAAGTCAATAAATGTGACATCCTGAATGAATAGAAAGAAGAACAAAAGTAAATGGTCATCTCATTAAATGAAAAAAAAACAGGTGTCTGAAAAAATTAAACACCCTTCTTTCATCAAAAAAAAAACCTCAATAAATCAGATTCAGCATGTTCTTCAACACAATAAAAACCATTTATAAGGTAAGCCCATAGATAAAATTATAATCATTAGTGTACAGTTGAAGATGTCATCTAAACTCAGGAATGTGACAAGGTTACTCATTCTAGTGCTTTCATTCACCATAATAATGGAAGAAAATATTTCCAAGCAAATACTTCCACTTACGTGAAGACAAAAGAAATTTTCTCTTTTGTACTTATAACATGAACTTATATGTAGAATATTCTAAAGAGTCCATCAAAAATATGGGAATCTGATACACTCAGTAATGTCTTTGAATTAGAGAATCAGTATAAAATCCATGTGTTTAACAATGAGCTATCTGAAAAGAAATTCAGGAAATAATTTATAATAATAAGTAAAAAATTAAAATATTTGAGATTAAAAATTTTAATCAAGGAATTGATTAAATAAACAATCAAAAAATATTTGAGATTTAAAAATGTAATCAAGGAATTGAAATAATTGTATATGGAAGACTATAAAATATTGATGAAAGAAATTAAAGATGATAAAATATATGGAAAGATATCCTGCATTAGTCAGAGTTCAGTAGTTTTATTTGAGTCTGGTAATTCAGCATCACTTACTGGAAGATGCTTAAGTGAAACTATTTAAACTAATTGTTGTGTTCTGACTTGAGAAAGTAAAGTTGAAGAAGCTGCAGAATTTTTCAAATAAGAATTATCAGCTAAAGCTGGAGGCTCACCTCAGTGGCACAAGTGCCTGCTTGGCAAGTGTGAGGTCATGAGTTCAATCTCTGATACAAAAAAAAAAAAGAAGAAGAAGAAGAATTATAAACTAGTCTGCTTAAAGTAAAACTAATATCCTGAAAACAGAAAAAAAAATAGAAATTAGTCAACAGGTTCTCAAAGTGATAAAAGATTACCTTCAAATTTTTGCTGGAGTTTTGAGAGCAGTTTTGTAGGTCATGTTTATTTTTACTTATTCAGAATCTACAGTTTCTTTGAGATTTTTATTTAAATAAATTTAACATATATATATATTACATGATGTCTGTGTATGCTATAAATTCTCTCATTTTTTGTACTCCTTCAAGCAGAGACTTTTTTTTAACCTTTGAAAGTATATAGTTTAACATAGTACAGTTTGTAAAACTGGCACAAAAGCACACAATGAATCACCTGATGAATAAATGGTGGAAGGATGGATGGATGCATGGATGAACTTATTTCTAAAATCTTATATTCCTGAAGACTAATCCATTCAATGAGAATATAATGACTCATAGTACCTCTTTCAAGGAAAGTAAAAATTCTAAATACTTTGCCCACGTCCCGGGTCCTGAAAGGCATGTCTAGAGGCTCAGCCTCTAAGACCACTGGCTATACATTACTGTGGTCCTGTTCTGTTTCTCTTACCTTCCTCCATTCTTATTCCCTAAGTCTTCCTAGACAATATATGTACATAAAATGGTCTTCTCTCATCAGTACTCACAGTAAATCCCTTTCCTTTGTATAACACTTTCAGTTTACAAAAGCTTTCCCATATGCCTATGTGAAATATCTCATTTTATCCTCACATTATCCAGGCGAAGTAAAGACAGAGGCATCGACGCTGAAAGTTGAAGGAAACATGATCATTCTGGTCAGCTAAGTAGTCCTGTCCATGGACAGACTCAAGTAGTTCTACTGCAAAGCCAATGCTGGCTCTTGTTCTGCTCTGAAGCTCTTTCCAGAGCTGGCTGAGTTAAAAGTATGAATCTGAACCATTTTACCCACTCTTGCATCCTTTTTCCTCATGTTCTGCTAATTACCACACTTGCTGTCAACGCTGCATATATAAGGCAAATTGACAAAGCAGCTTCCTTCCCTCAGCTTTGCAAAAGCTTCCTGTCCAGGAAGACAGCAGGTCTGCAACAAAGTATGGGAAGGACTGTGTCCAGGATTTCTTCCAAATTGGCAGCCAGCCTTCCCCTGACTTTGATTCACAGGAGAGGTAAGATGAGCTATAAAAATGTACTGTGCATAAGACTTGAACATTCCTCTGTGTGCCAACAGAGCTGACATCTTTGGGACTTAGCTCGTAATCAGATACAGGAAGAATGCCTCTAAATAAAGAGGATTCTTTGGGCACTTGGAAATGTGCACATAAACTGGAATTGAGCAGGAGGCATGAAAGCTTCAGACTCATCCTTGCTGTTTAAGCAGGAAGCTGCCCCATTAGCTCAGCTAATTGAACACTCCGTTATCTCCCTAGGATCATCATTGTGGAATAAAAGGGTCTGTAACTTTGCTCCCTGAAACAGGCTTGAAAACTGGTAAAAGAGGCAAGGGACAGGATATATGCTGATTATTTTATTTTTACATTAGATATGTGACTAGAATTAGCTGTGCATACATATAAATCCTTTTAGATACCTCCTTCCATAAGCAATCTATATTATAATTGGCAAAACTGGCCAAGAAGAAATAAGAGAGGAGAAAAGGAAAGTTTGCCAGTTCTCAGGCAAAATAAAATCTGTGTGTTATTTATTTAATGATACAAACATATGAAATAAAATGAGCAGCCATCTTGTACTTAAACATGAATGATGCAAAGTACAAGTAGAAGAAAACATTTTTCATTTTTATGTCTTTATTTTTGCACATTTAGTTTTCTTACTAAGATAAAAGATAAGCTTTTATGATTTTCACTGAGTTTCGGGCTGAGGGTATAACCTCCTGATAGCGCATTCATTAGCATATGCCGGGCACTGGCTTCCTTTCCCAGTCCTCTCCCCCCCCAAAAAAGGAAACCAGTTAAATGTAAAAGTACAAACATACCTTGGCTAGTGGTTTGGTTAATTAATTTTTTAAAACTATACAAAGCCAAATCTACGTTTATCTTATATGTTTAACACTTCAAATAGATTACATTTTTAAACGAAAAATGATAACACTAATGCAATAGAAGAAATGAAAGCATTTGCCTTTTGTATTCCCAAATATTATTTAGTAGTTGGTCAGGGGAGACACTGAGGATTAAACCTATTGGTGGCCTGCTACTGAGCTAACTTCCCAGGAACTCCTTTTCTTATTTTTGAAACAGGTTTTACTAAATTACTCAGGTGAGACAAACTTGTGATCATATTACCTTAACCTCCCAAAGCACTGGCCTTACAGACATCATTTAGATCATATTTAGCAAGGAAAAGAGCTAAATTATTGCATGCATACAGTGTAATTATGATTCCATAGAGGCTCTCAAAATGAGTATTAAGGCACTCGAACCAAGTAGAACAATAGGTAATTTTACTGAAATAGCAGAAGAAATGTAGACATCACATCAGTATGTAGGAACTGGTTAGCATAATAAAGAAACCAAAATATAGGAAAGTACCTCTTCAACATTATTTTAACATAAAGAAGCATATAGTTTCTTTTAGCATAATTAATGAAAAAAAATAAAATTTGGAAAGTCTGAAATAATCAAGAGATGCTGTTAAAATTGACATTAGTGCTGGGTGTGGTGGGGCACAGCTCTGATTGCAGAACTCAGGAAGCTGAGTCAGGAGGATCATCACGAGTCCAAGGTCAGCCTAGGCTGTATAAGTGAGTTCACAGTAAGCCTGCACTATAGCAAGATTCTTTCCCAAACCTCCACCAGAAAAAGAAAAAAAAAAAAAGAATTGACATTGCTGTAAGTTTTTTTGACAGCAACTTGACAATTAAACATCAAAGATTATTAAGAACATTCTAATTTTGTTTCTCATAACTCAAAGCTATCTAGTCAAAGGAAATAATTTGAGTTGCATATCAATATTTGTACTCAAGAAAAACTATTACAGGATTGTACAAAATAGTAAAAATACAGGAAAATTTAAAATGTTCAAATTTAATTTACATAACAAATGTATACATCATATAAATAATTTTATAAGCCATCAGCCCCAAATAATGATATTTTAAAATTACATTCCAATTTAAAGTGGTATAATGTAAGTCATTTAAAATATTTTAGAAGTGCACTGAGTTTTTAGGAAAAACATCTAAATATAGTTTTAAGAAAATTAAGCTACATGAGAGCATATACAAGTATAGTACAAACTTGTATTTATGATAAAAATAAATGAGAATAGTTGCTATCAACAAGTAGTTATAATTATTAATTATCTCTTTACATTATCCATATTCTGTAAGTGTTTGGACTCAAGATATGTTACTTTCATAGTAAAAAGTTAAGATACAGAGTTCAATTTCTGAAGAAAATTTAGTTACAGGACAAAATGTTGTATGCAGAGTGACCTGTGTTATATTTGAGGTTTATAGGTGTATTTGTGATTGAAATAAAAAGCATCAAAACTCTAGTGGGTTTTAATAATTTAATTTTCATTTTTCTGTACAATAAATACTTTAATGTCAGTTTTATACATGATAAAATAAGACATGTGATTCCTTTTGAGTAAATAAAGAGCAATCGACATCAACATAAAATTTCCAAGTATTTTATTTTTATCTAATATGTAAAATGCAAGCATTTTGCATACATAAGGAGTGCCATGTAATGTTTTAATATGGGTATACTTTGTAATAACATTTAAGTCAGACTGTATATTCTCAAACTTTATCATTTCATTTTGATGGAAACAGCTAAAGTTTCAAAATCAGAAAAGAGAGAGAAATGAGTAATTGAGCTGCTGAAAACCACACAAAACTGATCAGGAATAAAAAAAAAAAGATTGACAACTGGAATCTAACAAGTAAATTCATCTCTAATGCTGAGTTTCACTCTATGTCATATGTCAAAATCGTGATTAACATGACCTTTTATTTCAAAAGTCTATGTTGTGAAAGTGAACCGGGGGGGCTGGGGATTTAGCTCAGCGGCATAAGCACCTGCCTTGCAAGCAGGCAGTCGTGAGTTTGATCCCTGGTACCGATAAAAAAAAACAAAAACAAAAACAAAAAAAAACAAAAGTGAACCAGAACCAGGAAAAAAACCCAGACCCTTGCCAATGTTGACAATCTAATGGGAACCCAAACAAAAGGTAATACAGGTGCTATCAGGACAGGGTAAATATGAAACAGAGAATATCCTACCATCTAACAGTAACCAAGAAAACTTCCCATTTTCAAACCTAGCAGTTGTAAAATGAAGAAATTTTCTGATAAAACTTTATAACTACAAGTAAACTCCCTCATGAGTTTGAAACTTTGTAGCCTAAAGCCACATTGGAATACGAAAAAATTTAAGGTAAAAAGTGAATTTTAAAGTTATCTTCAGTTGTAAGTCTCTTCAGACATGTTTTGAAGTAAAACTAAACTTTATATAAAGAAGTGTAATACAGCCAAGATTCCAAGAGGTACTACCAAGTAATGCATCAGTTTATCTTCAAGAACTATGGGCTCACAGTCAAATGATACAAGCATTATTAAAATCACAAGAGAAAATAGATGAATTAAGACAACATATGGTCTAAGAAAGTCTAGATAATAAAATAAATATATACAATGTTTTATTATACCAGATTTCAGAGACTTTAAGGAAATAAAGGTACTTCTAAATGAACTAAAAAAGAATCTTTAAAAATGCAAGAATCTATCATAATTCTATTCAAGTTCCAGACAGGAATAATTGAGAGAATGAGAGAAAATAATATTCAAGAAAAAAAACCCTAAAAGCCAGAATTTCTCAGAATAAATAAAAGACATAAAATCTCAGATCAAAAACTCCAGTGTATCTAGACAGGATTTTCCTTTCATATCTATGATTAAGTCACATTTAAAAGAAACTAAAGACAAAGGATAATATTAACAACCACCAGAGAAAATAGATTATCTTCAAAGGAAATACCAATTAACCTGGCAGCTGATATTCTTTAGGGTAAAAATGAAGGCCAAAATATAATGGAACACATCCTAAATGTGCTCGCAGATGCTCTCAACTCAGAATTTCAAATTCAACAAACTATCTTTCAAAAACAAAGAAAAGTAAAGACATGATACTGAATATAAGCTAAATACTTTTTAAAATTTGCCATAGCAGAAATATTACTCATAGAAAGTTTCAAATGAAGAAAAATATTGATTGTGGAAAACATGAGATGCATAGGAAGTGATAAATCTATAAACATTTAAGTAAAAAGGAAAAGGGCAATTGTACAGATCATTTGACTTCAGTACTCAAACTTTAAAAATGCTTTGACAGACATAATTAATGTATATACTTTCACTGGCTTGGAGATAAGTATACACCCATGCAAGCATCATCATAACTATGCCATAAATAAACCCATCACTTCTAAAACTTTTCTTCTACTGCATGATTATTATCTCTGTGTGTGACTAAAGCCTTAACATCTATTCTCTTATCAAGGCTTTAGGCACACAATACAGTATTAAGTATGGACCCTACACTGTACAGTAGATCTCTAAGACTTATCTTGTACAATTGAAATTTATACTCACTAATACCTCCCTTTCTCACCCCAATCCCTGCTTCTATTAATTTAACTATTTTGAATTTATAATATAAGTGATATCACAGAATATTTGTCCTTTCATGTTTGGTTGATTTTACTGATATCCTGCAGGTTTGCCTATACTGTTGCAAATGAAACAAATTCCTTCTGAAGACTAACAATACTCATTGTGTACAGATATGTACCAAGGTTCTCTATCCATTCACCCATTTAGGTATTTTTAAATTTGTTTCTATGTCTTGGCAAATATAAAATAATGTTTCAATGAACAGAAGAATGCGTCAAAATTCTGATTTCAATTCCATTGGCTATGCATTCAGAAGTGAGATAGCTGCATTATATGGTATGTCATTCTATTTTTAAGTTGCAGAGTGATGGCCATACCGTCTTTCAGAGATTGTACTAATTTACACTACAACGAACAAAAGATACAAAGATCCCCTTGTCTCTACATCTTCACCAGCATTTGTTACCTTTTTTTAAATGAAAGTCATCCTAATAGACATGATACGGCATCTCACAGCGACTTTCATTTTCACGTCCCTGATCACTGATGATGTCAACCTTGTTAGTCATTTACATGTCTTCCTTTGGGAAATGTCTGTATTCAGTTTGTCTATTTCTATATGGAGTTATCTGGATTCATTTTATTACGATTTAGTTATAGAAGCTGCTTATATATTTTGAATATTAACCTTTTACCCAGATATATAATTTCAAAATATTTTCTATAATTTTGTATGTTGCCTCTGAACTGTTGATTCTTTGTTGTGCAGAAGATTACTAGTCTGGTGAAATATTTTTGAACTATTTTCAATTTTGGTCCTGTGCTTTGGTGTTATGTCCAAGAAAACATTAACCAAGGCTGACACTTCAAAGTTTTACCCTCTATTTTCTTCTAGAAATATGATTTCTAGCCTTGTGTTTCGGTTTCTAATATATGTTGCTATGGATTTTCTGTATGATATAAAGGATTAACATCATTATTCCACAAGTGGATATGTAGTTTTCTCAACATTCACTTATGGAACGGTATTTTTGATGTTGTGTCTTCTCAGCACCTTTTGTAAAGATCAGCTGACCTTATCTATATGGGTTTGTTTCTGAAATGTCTATTATGTTCTATTGCTCTAGATTTGTTAATTTGCTAGGACTATGCTGGATTTTTTGATTACTGTACCTTTTGAAATGTAGTTTGAAATCAGGAAGCAAGCATGATACTCTCAGCTTTCTTTTTTTGTTTTTTTTTATTTCATTAGCTAATAAAAAAAATTTAAAAACTTTTTTCCTATTTCTGTCAGAAAATCCATTGGAAATTTGATAATGAGTGTGTTGATTCTCTAGACTGCTTTGGGTAGAATGTCACGCTGATTACTAACAGAGTACTAATTCTTCCAACCCATGAACATGGCATACACTTCCAGCACGCCTACATCTTTCCATAATTCCAATATTAATTAAGTAACATTTTATTACTTAGTGTGGTAACATCTGTGTCCATTAGTTATTTGAAGTTCTTTCAAATTAACAACTGTAGAGCATATTATAAATTCTTATTAGGTAGTCGAGCTAGTATCATGTGAATGATAAACTTACATTGCACATATGCATCCCAGTATATTTCTGGTGAAGAATACATGACTACTTCATGTAAAAATGTATTCAAATATTGCAGTTTTCCTCCTAAGTTTTACTTTAATTCCATCAAGCAATGCATCTATGTATACTACCCTTATGATACTAGTCCCTGTTAGGACTTCACAACAGGTGATGGAACCTCAGTACATTGCAGTCTGTTAAGAATAGCCAGAAAGGTCCTCTATCACCTCCTGCTCATTTTTCTCACTCCTGTGCACCTAGCCGTGGATCCCCGCCAAGAGTCATGGCAGACACACTAGCTTCTTTCATCACTTTTCACCTATAATCATTTGCCCGACCATCACACCTAGTCCTTGAAGATCAACTTTGTTGCTGTCATTTTCTTTTCCCAATTTTTATACTAAATGAAAATTTGTTTAGAGTTCTTTCAAGTTGGTAGACAGACCAATGTTGGCTCCCATCTGCACAGCAAATCTCCAAAGAATTTTCTCACTAATGTCCCATTAGTGTCTATTTTATTCTCACATTCTTTAATAACAATTTCAGAATTTCTCTTTACCATTCCCTTGGTTTCCCCCAATCTCTTATGAACCATTTCTTATTATCTTTACGTTCCATAAGAGGAAGCTGAGACAATCTATCTAATGTCTTCTCAAGTCCTTGCTTGATTTTGCAGGAGGTCACATGGGGTCCTACCAAAGGGGACCCCATTAGTATAGCATCATCATGACTTGGCTAAGAGGAATATAAAGTGGGTGAACATCTGATTTTCATAAAACTAGCACAACATACTTTGCAAATATTAGTCCTTCATATGGGAAATTCTACTTACCATTTAAAGTTCCTTTTACTCAGATATTTTATTCTGTTCAGGTCTTCCATTCATTGAATAGGACCAATTCACAGTAGATGTGACAATTTATTTTTAAAGGTCTTCTGATGTAAACAATAATAAATCCACCCAGGACTACAAGCACACCTAGACTCATGTGTAGCAAATATCCAAGTGCTCTGTGGTTCATTGAAGTTGATATTTAAAATTAACCATCGCATGTAACAAAGACACAAAGCAAAATGAAACACCAAGAGACTTTCTTTTTAAATCTGTATCATCAGCAAGCAGCAAACACACACAAATTAAGGTAATTCAAGGCAGGTTTAGCAAAGGTTTGTGTAGGGAACAGGAAGGCACAAAGTTCAGTGCAATGCCCTAGGTCAGCATGGCGTGCAGTCAGTCTTGCATTGAACTGCAGCAAATAAGCCACAAACCAGCCTCCCTGTGCTCTGACCTACTGGTGAGGAACCCAATAGCTGACACCAGCAGGAAGCCAGAGGGTGAGGGATCTTCTGACGAGGTGAATCAACAGCTGTAGGGCTGACTCTTGAGTCATAGACAAGTTTAGACCTTGAGTCTTGCATAGAGATGGAGGTCCAAACAGAGAAAAGAGAGCTGAGGGAAATGGGCAGTATGGGGAAACAAAGAAGGGACAGGAGGAGTTAAAGGATCAACTCCACAAACTATACCCTTCTCATTTATATCTCCAGATCCATCTGCAGAGGAGGGCTGGGTCTTCTCTGGACCTCCTTTATTCTTATTAGATTGAATAAACAATGCTTGCTTACTTATTTATTTGTTTATTTAATTCTGCTTACATTAGGCTGAGCTGAGTTTTCACTCATCAAAGAGCACTGACAAAATCTCCTTCAGGTAGAGGGCTTGGTCTGGCTATTTGCAGAACTGCACAGCAGGATAGCTGCTTGGCCATTAACCCTCCTAAAATATTGATGCGGATTAAAGTGAACACTAGAAAGGTCGAGTTTCACTTCAGCTCACATGGGCTGGTTTGCCTGTCCAGGGGGAACAGATTAAATGATGGAACTAGGTCATCACGCTGTGTAATTAGTGAAAATATGAACATATATTGAATTAAAAGGAGCTTTAATTTTCTTCCTCCTAAAATCAAACATTACCAGCAATGAGTATGTCACATGACCAACTATTATTATTATTTCCATTTTAGCTCTTTTTCTGACAATCTTATCATTCCCATATTTATTTATAAAACCAAAATTTACAATTTAGAATGCCTAACAGATATGTGGTGTTTTATTCTACTAGAATTGTAGAAGGGGAAAAAGTTCTAATTATTTTTGACTTAGGGAGATGACCAGTGTTCCCTGCATAGATTACTTTTCTTTAGCCATTTCCTAGATTTAAAAGAATTGTTTTTGAACAGGACCCTCTTTTTAATCACTTCCACTTGCCCTATTTTTTGGAAACTCTGTTATGATGAGTAACAAAAATATATCTCATTGATCTTTATACAAATAGAAGGAAGTCATAAACTTTTGACACAATACAACTTCCATTGTATTGCCATAAAATAGAAAGCAATGAACAACTTCTAAACAAACTTGACTACAGAAGACAGAAGAGAGAAATTACTTTGTTGTCTTTTTCTTTCTTTCTTTCTTTCTTTCTTTCTTTCTTCTTTCTTTCTTTCTTTCTTTCTTTCTTTCTTTCTTTCTTTCTTTTTCTTCTTTCTTCTTTCTTTCTTTCTTTCTTTCTTTCTTTCTTTCTTTCTTTCTTTCTTTCTTTCTTCTTTCTTTCTTTCTTTCTCTTTCCTTCTTTCTTCTTTCTTTTCCTTGTACTTAGGATAGAACCCAGGGCCTTCCAACTGTGGCTCAGGCATGTTGGCCAGCAAAGAATGTAACAACTGCCTGGAAAGCTTGGTCACATATATCAGTCTGAAAATCTCCTCCATTCAGCAACAAAGCTACAGAAATTTAAAGGAAGTTTTATTCCTAAAAATATATTCAAGAAAATTTTGTACACTTTCAAATGCATATGGTCCTTGAGGAAATAGGAAAACAATTTTTAAATGATAAATATATTTAAAGTTTCAGAATGTAGTGGATATTGTCCCTTGAAAGTTGAAGATGTTGCAGACAGAATTCAAAAGTGATGGAATATATTTATTGGAACTATTTCATTCAGTCAGCTAAAGTATCCCCTCAGAAATTCCTATGTCTATGGTTGGTGCATAAATACTCACTACTTGATAATTCTATGGTCAAGGACTTGATAACATACTTTTAACCCACTACCGTCTTACCTATTTCACTTTCTTGTTCTTGTGCATGAATTTTTAGCAGTGCTTCCCAAACAAATCTTTATTTTAGTGTCTGATTTAAAGATTCCAAACTACAGATATGATAACATTTTTATTTTAATTTGATAACATTTGTGAATTCTTTTAGATGTTCACCAATGCATACTCTTTAATTTTTACTACACACAATTTTTAGTTCTAAAAGTAATACACAGTTTTTAATAGTTAACAATATTAAAGAAGTTAATAATTTCATCTCAATTTTTATTATAATTTCTTGAGGCAATTCCATTTCTCCAAGTTGTAATGTACATATTTTCACAATTTATTCTCTAGTCATAAAGACACATGTAATCACATGAGTCGGTTTCCTTCTCTTTTTAATCCTTACTTTTTATTCATTGGTATGTAAGAATCATTTGTTGACTACTATTGAGATTGTGGCAATTTTTCCATGGGAATTGCTACTTTTGATATAGGAGAATGAAACTCCCAACCTGCTATGTCCCTGAGTTTGTGTTCTCGAAAATTGAAGAATGAATTTTAGGAACAACAGAGGTGAAAAATAGAATATATTTATTGAGAGAAAACTCTGTCTAAGGAGACAGAAGGGTCTTAAGTGTGTTGCCCAGGACTCTGTCTTTCCAGGGACTTTTATAGAGTAAAGCCATGGGTTCAAGGTGGGGGAAGACTGTGAACTCACAAAGCAGATGGGCATAAGGTGGGACATAACTATAGTTAGCTAGTAAGATCAATGGTTCAGGTAAAATTGATTACATTATGGACAAATGGGAAAGCAAGTCACATAGCAAGCGGACATTCTTGGATCTGTGACCTTTCCCCTAGAAGGATGGGATATGGCTCCAGGGTGAGAGGGAACTAATTAGAATATCAGTCCCCAAGATGTAGATGCATTTGTTTGATCCTGAGATCTGGCCTGCAGCAAGAGGTGTCTCCTCCAAGGTCATCAGACATCTGGTCCTCTGTGCCAGCTTCTTCGAGGGCCTAGCCTGTCTGACTGCCTATTATATTTCTAACTGGCTCAGATGCCTGTAACACTTTGTGTCCCTTAACTGTTTATTGAATTATTGAAGTCTTATACTATTCTTATGTATCCTTCTATATAAGGTGTACCAATGTGTCACAGGAAGACTTGCTTTATTTATGTGATGTTTAAGCTGACAGTACATCCATTGTGATTTCAGCGAGCACTGGCATGATGAATACTTTCCAAGAAATTAAATATGAACTCTTGCCTCATGCTATATATAAAGAACACTGGATTAGGAAAGACAAAATGAGAAATTATTTAAAAATAGAAAAAAATATCAAGTATCTGACTCTGATTTCTCAGCTGGAAAGTAGGAATATGGACTCCTTCACAGGGCAGCTCTGACGTCAAGGATGTGACTGCTCCTCTCAGCTAAACTCCCCAGTATCCTGGGAATGCAAACACAACTATTGCTATACTTCCTCAACATGTTGCCCTACTTTGGAGCAGGCTTTGAAGCTACAATTTGCTGTTCAGTAGTGAGGAGAAGGTCACTGAGGACACATGATTCTCTTCAGGAGCAGAAATTACAACAAAAGGAAGAAAAATTGCTATACTTCTGTGATGCAAATGCAGATCATTTGCATAAAAGGCATAGGAATCAGAAATCTCCCCTGCAGATTGTAAGATATGAAATGAAACAGAGGAAGTTTATTTTCTTCTCATTTAATCAAAAAGAAATCATTCATCTCTGTGAATGCAAATGAAAGCTTTCCAAGTGGTGAGGTCATGACATGGTAATTAAATGCCTGAGGGCCAGCCAGCTTCCTTCATTTTTTTAGATTGTAATAATTACTATTGACCATTACTGATAATTATAGTGATCAGAGAGTCAAATTCCAATTTTCCATTCTCTTTCCTGTGATCTTCCTTCCAGTGAAACCATTTCTTTTTCTTTGCCAAGATCTTTCTGCCCTTTTGCCCCATCACTTTATAGAAGAGCGCTGTCTTCATCTTCTTCATTTTTATTTGCTTCACAGTTATGGATGATTTTTGGATGTTCTCCTGGGGCTAATAAAGAGGTTTCAGATTAGGTAAGTATTCTATTAACAGAAAATTAAAAGACTAAATAGATAAATGTTATTTTTAATAAGATTCTATGTATTTTAAGGGACTGAATCATTTTGCATCCTTTTAACAATTAAAATAGGAAAGTAATCAAAGATCCTAACAAATGTCTTGATACTAGCAGACAAATTAAGAAGAAATGATTAGCTGATGTGTTGAGTTTTGAACTTCACACTTCTCAGCGCACATAGTTTCTTAAATGAGTGCCATAAATAGTGGTTTTTGTTTTGGGCCTTTAGAAGGATTCCCTACAAATCTTATCGTTAATATTTCTTTCCTTTCAAGTTAATGCATTCTCTTTTCCAAGTGTCTTTCTTAAAAGTGAAAATGCCTCTGAGTGAGTCAAGCTGCCCTTAACCATCTACAGCACTAGTTTATTAACTGGCTTCTTCTCAGGAATGATAATTCAGAACAAATGTTTACAGAATTCTGGAGGTCATGTTGTCAATTTGAATCAAAATATAAATGATACATATACTCTGTAGTAACAGCAATAAAATGCATACATAAATGAATATTTATTACAGTATACTTTAATTAAAAATCATAGTCAATTTATATGACTATAGAAAAATGACTTACAATTTGAATTGTGCTTTAACATTCATGCATTATAAATCACATACACAGGCCTACTAAATAACCTAAGATTGTCCCAGGATCTATGAATCTACCTTGTATGATTACATTTGTTTGGGCATAGAAAAAGGATGGAAGGAATATTAAATAAATGTTATCATTTTTATATGAATGTCATAACCTCAGGTAAATCTAATCTTTCATACTTTCATATGTGCAAATTCTGATCCTCATTCTAACTGGTCTATTTGTTACCATTTATCATCATGTTTACTGATATTCTTATTGTAATTAAATATATACTTTTGAAATATTTTTGTGTGTGCTGTTGCTGCTTATCTCATCTACATCACGTGCCTGCTTTTTCCACACACTGGGGAGAAAACTGAAGACTCAGAAAGTTCTTCTGACCATGATCCTTGTTAGCTATGTGACTTTGGATTTGGCTTTCAAATCTCTATTGGTTTCAGCTTCTTCATATACAAAATAAGAATCATAATGCCTACTTCCCATGCTTGTCAAAGAAATTAAGTGAGAAAATATATAATGAATAATATTAAATGAATTAATATTACTATAATTGAAATTTCTCTGCACAAAATAAAAATGTCAAATAGTCTCTAACTGTGGTTCCTATGACTAATACTTCCTTTCAATTCCTGATAAATCATAGAGTTCTGTGTTTAATCATATTCCAAATTGGAGGATAACATTTTCAACCCTTAACTTCAAAAAATAGGTGAGTTTTGGTAGACACTATCCAATAGCTTGTTACTTACAGAAGTATCAGTCAAATATTATAACAAAGAGATTACTGTTACAAAATACCATATTCATATTAAACATTTTCTATCAAGTATGGTTAACATCAAGTGTGAAATAAGTGTAAAATAAAATTTGTCAATTATCTAAGATTAAAATATCATCAGACATTTCATACATCCTAACTAAGTGAAAACATAAGATTACCAAATTAGATTAACTATTCTTCTTACCCTGTGTTGTCAACAGTATTAAACTAACCTAATGCCCACAAAGAATGCAAATGAGTTACCTTGTAAGGCTTGTAAAACAGCTTCCAAAGTTATTATAATCTGGTCTTTCTGTTAACATGAAAATGTCAGTTCATACTCAAAGAATATGACTTCACCAGCACAAGACAGATGAAAAATCACAGTGTATTGAAACCTAAATCTTATTTCAACAGCCTCGTTCTTAGTTTTCTTGTCTCACATCAATTATATTCCCCATCTAACTTAGCCAAAGAACCTAAATTTGATCTTCAATTAAGATAATGTTAAAGTCTGATTTAAAAAACTAAATGCTTCTTGTGAAAGAAAAATCCCTTAACATTTTTCCACTAGCCCATTAACTAATTATGAAGTACTAGTCCATTAACTAATTATGAAGTATTACTATTTTTTCTCCTTATATTAACATCCACTGGTATAACACTCTTGATTTAGCAACTCTAATACCCTTACCCAAGAAAGAAGAATCTTATGAGCATATGTATTTTGTAATACAGTAAGTACTCATGATGAAAATCTTATCTTCCTTAGGTTATAGTAAAATTCTAAAATAAAAAGTAAGCATGTATATTATTAGGTAGCATACTTCCAGAACAATTCACTGATTTAAAATGCTACAGGCACAAAGAAGTTTCTTGACCTCCTCAGATACCTCATAAAAAGTAATGGCAAATTCATAAACTACTTGATGTCTTGATGCCTACATTGAACACTGTTAAAAAGATTGATGCTTCCAATAAAATGTACTTTCAGATCAAGAGAGATTTGTTTTAAGGAGTTGGCTCACAGAATTGTAGGGCTGGCAAGTAGGATATCTGCAGGGTCAGCAGGCAGCAAGCTGGAATCTGAAAGAGCTAATGTCTTGGCTCAGTAGAAAGCAGTTAGTTGGTGGAATACGCCATCACAGAAAAGGGCAGCCTTCTTAAGGCCTTCAGGTCATCGAATGAGGCTCCATAGTATGACATACAATCTTCTTTACTCAGTGATCACTTATTTAAATGTTAATCTCATCTCTAGAATACTAGAAAGGCCTAGATATGCTTGACCAAATATCTAAGTACTTAGATGAACCAAGCTGACATACAAAAATAAAAAATAAAAAATAAAAAAAACCCTAGCCATCACACAGATTCTAATATTTGTAGAAACACTACTCTCACCTAAGTTCATGCCTTGGTCACTTTGTGCTGCTGTAAGAGAACACAGGCTTAGTGACATTCAAAGAACAGACAAGTATTTCCCCACAGTCATTGAGGCCAGAGTACCCAAGATCAGAGCACTGGAATTTATACCAGAACAGGGTCTTCTTGCTGCCTCGCATAGGCAGAAGACACAAGAGCAGGAGAGTCTGCTGAAACCCCTTCATGAAGGCCATAACCCCCTTCACAGAGGAGGAGTCCCTCTGATGCAATTACTTATCAAAGGCTTCAATTTTTATTACGATCTCACTGTTAACACCCTAAGTTTGGAGGGTGCATATCCAAACTGTAGAGGTCCACGTACAAAACAACAACAACATAGTAGGAAGTCATATAAAAACAACAACAACATAGTAGGAAGTCCACAGAGACATTCAAGATGGATACACAAAATTTCCCTCCTCAGGTTATGGAGAAAAAAAGGGGTGGGAATAATAGAATTATAAAAGCAAGATAAGATCTAGCAAACACAGTAAATATCTTATAGTACCACATAGAACCTTATTGGATTTGTCATGAATTTAGTGAAGCAGCATTCCACATCACAGATTAGTCACATCATTAGTTACCATTAATAACTATTAATGGTAGTTTATTAATTCTAGAAGCATTTGGAAAGCAGTATGTGTTCTAAAGCCAGGAACATTACAGTTAGAGGAAGCCAGATTCTTGGAACTCTCAGAATGTGGTGCCTACAAACTTTTGATCTCTCTGATAAGATCTCATTCTTTCTCTTTCAGTGGAAGGCAGAGCCTATCGTTTTATTTTTGCAAATATGTCTATCACTTGCAATATTGATATAATGTTACTCTCTTTTCATCACATCACTGCATCTTCACGGAGCAGACTCTGCTCTGTAGTTCCCTTAGCAGCGTGTGACCTGTGGAAAGTGCCATAGTAGTGACAAGAGAATGAATTTAGAGCTAAATAATCATTGGGTGCTAAATTCTACTTGACCATTCTTCAACCAAGTAACCTTGAGAAAATTTCATAACCTCACAGCTTCTCTGAGCCTCATGTATCATCAGTCATACTTAACATGTCTCAGAACGTCATTAGAAGACATAAATTGTCCACACTAAGTGTTCTGCACAGTTTCTGGCACATTACAGAAACTAAACAAGTGTAACTGACCTGATAGTGTCTAATGTCATTAATGGTAAGTGACCTCAAGTATTTTAGGAACATTATAATGACATATACAATAAAATTTAATTAGAAAATATAGACATAAAAATATAAATGTAGGAAAATAATATGCAACAGTATAAATAATATTACATAGTGCAACCTTTGCAATGGTAAATTCAATAAACGAAATTGTAGATATTGATTTAGTAGAGATCTTGGCCTGAAAATATACCTTTAATGTGCTAAAGAGGGTTTAGGAGAATAGCACAGCGGGCAGGCTCTTCCTGTGGGAGTGGTCAGCTATCTGTGCTGAGGACTCAATACAAAGGGTCACATTTTAAACTTTATTTTAGGGGCAAGGGATTTAGCTCAGTGGCATAAGTACCTGCCTGGCAAGCCTGAGGTCATGAATTCAATTCCATGTACCAAATAAGTAAAAATAAATTTTATTTTAAAGAATTTCAAACTTGAATAAGTTATTTAAAAATTCAAAGGTTTGTCACCCTCACTATTACTTTCAACATGTTTCTACATTTAGTTTTTCTCTCTTCACCTATGTGAAGTTTTCTAAACTCTTTGAGAATAAACTGCACACGTCTTCCTCTTTTGCTTGCAAACACTTCAGTGAAGTTTCTTAACAAGGGTGTTCTCTTATGAAACGATAATTGTCAAAGTGAATAAATTAATCTTGGTTCAGTGGGGTATTTAATCCATCACCCTTTTTCAGAGCCAAAAAATAGTTACAACAATATTCTTCACATGGGAAGCATAATCCTGGATCATTTAGTCACCCTGTAACTTCAGAATTTTTAACCTATAAATGTCCTTAGCCTTTCTTGATCTTTCATTTTATTAATATTCCCCATTTTTAAAGGTTTACCTCAATTTGAGCCTGTCTGCTGGTTCCTCATGACTTGATTAAAACATAAACCAGATATGTTTCTAGCATATTAAGGACACAATGCATACCCTATGGAAGAAATTAATAATCAGCTTTTTCCTTTACTTAGAAAAACATTATAGAAGAAAGCAAGAGTGCTCATTCATGGGAGCAGGCAGGTTGGTAGCTCAGACTGTCATGGTCACCTCACCCCAGTAATGACTGGCCAAGGAGACACAGAGAAGGCGATGAGCCTCAGGTGGGCCTAAAACCCTGACATGAATACTGAAGAAAGGAACTAAATTGGGAATCCATAAAGTGGACAAGATGATTGGTAATTTATTAATATTTTCTTTCCATTTTTTAAATAATCAACAATATTTTTTGTTAAATTCTCTTTTTAGATAGATAAATAATTGATAGATAGACAGATATGCAGATAAACAGATATAGATCTACGGATATTGGGAGACTGCACAGCCTAAACCACATATCACCCTAAAGTGCCCTGTGAGCTGGAACCTGACTTACCCCAATATGTGAAACTTCAGGTTTGGAGCTATTTCTTTCACCCCTACTTGCAGATTTCTTCTGGCTTCTAAAGTGTTCTCATGTAAAAACCTGCATTCCAGGAAGACTTTCCTTTGAGAAAAAGTCAGTCTCAGCTATTCTTCCTTCACAGCAGTTTGTGGCCTACTGGAGTTCAGAGTTTAGACTCGGTGTCTTTAGTGTGCCCAACTTCTGGCTGAAAACAAGGCTGTTGTAAGGCTCACTGTGCACTAAAAGCTTAGAGAACTGAGAAAATAGGTAGAACTTGCAGCATCTTTAAAAACAAAGCAACTGCATCTTTAAAACCTGTATGAAGAAACTGGAAAACAACAGAATCCCAGCTGAGACAATCATCACATTTTATGGACAGTTAATCTAAACCATTTAAATTTAACAATTAAAAAGACACTGGGGGAGGAAGTAAAGTTCCATTTTGGTGCTTTAAACCTGTTGTTTATGTTTAGAGAGGCAATTCTCTAAACTTTCTATTGTTCTTACTTGAAACGCTATGTCTAAATATTCTCAACTGGGAGCAAGATCATGATTCAAGAAAAATATTCAAATTACTTTAAAGAAACAGAAATATTCTCAAAATTTCAGTGAACTGGGATGAGAAAAAAATCATTGTTAGCAATGACTCACACCACCAAACATGACAAATTTTCACAAAATACAGTATCTCCCAAATGGAAACTCAATGTTATTCTTTAAAAAAATGATTTAAAATTCAGCTTCAAATGAAAAACAAAATAATCCCTGCTTCTATTTCCTTATTGCACATTCTCTCCCCTAACCTAACCCAATACAAAATCATTGTATTTCTTATAGATTCTTGCAGAAACACAGTATATACTTTAAATTTATAACAATAAATATACAATTTATTGATAATACTTGGCATTCGGGTACCTAATCTATTTCATAAGATTAAAATGCTCCCTTCAGTAAATTTAGTGTGCAATTTATATCAGAAAGTATCTGGTGGCACATGACATTGTAGTGGACAATAGATAAATAATCTTACTACCATTTAATGGTATGCTACAAATGAAAAACAAGTATATAAAACTCTGTTGTGTATTTAAGTGCAGTCCTGGTCTGTTTCCAAATTCTCTATCATAGATACCTATCAACTACATGAAAACAAATAAAAGAAGTAAAATAAAGTCTTTAAAAAGCAGGTATAATATTATCTCAATGTGCTAGCTTCTGCTGTATTACATTCTCGTGCTGGATAACTATAGAGAGGACACTGGCGGAAACATCTTGCTCAGTATGATGAGTGAGGAGCAGCAGCAAAAGCTGGTTCTTGTGCATGGTAGCTAAGTAACTCTCATGCTGTATACTCTGTCACTGGGGTTGTACAACATTGAGACAAGTGAAGTACTCACCAATCACTTCTCTCAAACACAACAGAAACTAGAAGAAAAACAGGATGACATGAGAACAACTGCCAAATAGAAAAAACAAATAGTGTTTGAGCAGTCAGAAGTTTCTCTAAGAAAGAGACATTTATGCTAAAAGCAGACTGGTGAGAGGCTTCGGCCAGCAGATGACCTGCGAGCAGGGTGTTCCTAGTGGAGAGAAAAGTAGGTACAAAGACCTAGCTGGTTGGAAGAAGAGAAAGAGAGCTCTGGTTTAAGTTCAGGGAACACAGTTTCCTGATGTAGACCGTGTGTAAGTCATCCAGCTCAGTGGAGACAATATAACAGTCTGATAGATTGTTGTTAGATGAAACCCAGTGTAGGGTTTCCTCCACTCTGACTACAATCCTGTTGTAGGACAGGAAAACTGGTCTAGAATCTAGACAACTACTTGCTTGCCATGGTCTTTTTTGGTAAAACTGTTTAGCTCTTTAGAGGGTTTATGGCTGTGTTTGAGTCTTAAGTCTTAAAATAGTGACTTTGTAAAAAGTCTGCAGAGATGAATATCAACACTTGGCATGCCATCTGCATAGCGCTAATTATATACACTTTGTTATTTGTCACTATAAGATATTTCAGAATGAAATGTGTGAACCATCTGCCAACAACTTTATTCACATTTCTTGGATCATCAGCAAGAAACCTCATACTTCATTTCCCCCAGGGAACACAAACTGTAATGTGCACAAGGTGGGTGGATAAAAAAATTCTAAAAATGGCTTCAGCATCTTCCAGAAAATGGGAAATATTTTCAGTGGAATGTCCTAGAATCATTTGTAACTTACTCTGCCACGTGTGCTTGATACAGTGTTATACAAATGAAACCTAACTTCCCAAATGTCAGACAGAAACAAGTGCTTTTGGCATGGTTTACATGATTGTTGGATAAGGAAGAACACAGAACCCATGAGCTTAAAATAAGTTGAAATTTGCCATTTAATTATGTAAATATGTGGTTGCATGATCCCCAAAGTCTTCTAATCACATTTGATGCACAAAGGCAAAACCAGCTTTTGTGTTTTTGAAAAGCAGGTGCACAATTATTCTTGCAAAAAGAATCATTTGCAGTGATTTTTTTCCAAAGAGATGATCGAGCAATTACAGGCACACATGCTAATTTTGCTTCACTCTCTGACCATCTTCTATTTGTAAAGTGGGTAGGCCTCTTCTCTATCTCTATGAGAGAAGGAAACTGTAGAAACAAAGATAAGTAAGTTAGACAATGTATGCTACTGCCACTGGATAGCAACCTAGCACCATTTGTCCAGCTTTTCTCGCTGAGTATCTGTCAGGGCCACGGCTGTGCCGTGTAACTCACATTTTACTGACGATGAATGATATGAACACCCACTGAACACCACAGATTCACACTGCTTGCGAAGTCCATAGCTTTTATTTCTTCCTAAGGATTTTATGTTCGCCTTTGTTTCTTTGCATTGAATGCAGTATGGTAGATCAAAAGGAGAGTTTTGATAATAAAATGTGACAAGGCAATTAATTCTAATAAAATATTAATTATTAAAAATGTCACTATTTGACACTGCAAAATCTATAATTTTATTCCTCTTTCCAGTAGTATATTTGGGTAGGAACTGAGAGGTGAAGGTAGAAGACTGAAATAGCCTATATTTTGATTTGCAAATTCAGCTGACACACTTGCTATCTGTGGTTCTCTCAAAGGAGAAAGAGCTACATATCTATTGTTATGTTAGTTCAGAAATTGAATGATTCTGGAAGGCAAATGAGTCCAAGAAATAGTGTTTTTCAGTACCTGAGTTAGTTTTGCCACTTTAGCTATTTTCAATATTTGAGCTGTGAAAAGTTTTAAGCATTGGAATAAAAAAATACACAGCTAAAATAATACACAGTCAAATTTCTATTTCCAAAATTAAAATTTTATACATTGACCTAAGTATATATATTTAAAATTATTATACATATACACAAATATAAACAAATATGTGTACACAAATACACATTGGTCTTTATATCTTTTAATCTATATATTAAGGATCAGATGAACAATTTATAGTAATGGAAAAATATTTTTCATAATTCAAAAGTCATTGAAATGTCAATTACCTTTTTAAATGATCTATTGAAATTACTTTGGAAATATTTTAGTGTAGATAATTTTACAGCAATAAATGATTTGCTATGGGTACTGGTAAGCTGTTGGAATAACAACATTTTATATAAATGAATTGTACCCAAGTAATAGAAATAATGTATCAAAATATTTTTGAAAAAATGGAAAAATATGTTTGATACTAGCTAATTCTGATTGCATTAAAATAGTAAAACTATCCTGATTTCACATGTAGAAATACAGGAGTCAAATCGCATGAACAAAAAGTTCAAAGCATTTACCATCATTCTTCATCCCTGGCTTGTAGTCTCACAAGTCCATGAATTTTTTGAGTTAAAAAATGTAATATCCTTGTTATTAACTTATGAAGAGAAACAGAGCCAACCCAAGGGGTGAGTTGTGATTAAAACTAAGAAGGCAAAATGATGAGCTGAGTTTATCAAAAATGAAATGCAAAGATGCATACAGACCGATCCTAAAAGCCCGGCGACACAAGCAGAGGGTATACAGTGTGTACACCACCTGTGTCCTCACCGCAGGAGCAGGGGCAAGCATTTAACCTCATGGGGTTCAGCTTCTTTACCTGTCAATCAGATGTAATAAAAAGAGCACTGAGTTTTGTGAATCATGTAGAATTAAGTGACCTGACAACACTGTCAGATTCAGAGCTCAGTGAATGCTAATTAAGTTACTTTTGTCTTCATTAAAAAAATAATTATTTGGGCAAAAACTCAGTGTGAACTGACAGTATTAGAATGCCTAAATATATTGGGATGCACAAGAAAAAGTGAAAATGAAGTCCCGAAAAGTCCATGCAAATATGGGCACATGCCCACCCTGCCCCTGGCCACACTCTTCCTTTCTGATGATCTGTCTTTTGACATCTCTGTCTTTTCTTTCAGATATTTATGGACAGCTTCCATACATCTCTTTCTCTGTATATTTCTGTCAGTTTCTCTTCATGCTACTTCCTTTCTCTCACTTTGTGGTAGACCTCAAACTTCTTGAGCACATCTAGATGACGACAGACACTAGCTGTGTAAGAGAGACAGTCCAGTAATGGAGGCTGGCAGGCCCAAGGAAGGGACGTCCAGACCTGCTGTTTTCAACACCATGCAAGCCAGACAGTTCACCAAGCCTAGTCTGTGTCATCTTCAAGGAATAAGACTGGATGGAGAAGCAAAGGAGAGGAAGATAGTTCTATTAAAAGCAGACATAACATTTTACCTAACATTGTCTGCTGATAAGAATAGTACCCTCCTGAAGCAGTGAATTCCTCCTCACCCACAAGAATGGAACAGCTGGAAAGTCAATGAAGCCATGAAATGTGATGACTGCATTGGAATTTGCTTTGAAGAGGCCTGTTATTTTATCCATTTTTACTGACAAACTAATTGACTTTATATGTACTGTGCCTGAACGTTCAACAGGGGCTTTCCAATAAAACACAGGGAACACCAAATATTGCTTTGTCCCCCCACGCCCTGCCACTGGAGCAGGACTCTACTGTCCTACTGGATGGGAACATTGAGGGCTTTTGTCACTGTAAAAAATGTTATCTAAGAGGAGAACTTTTAATCATTATTTTACTATGAATTTATCTCCCGAGCTGGCAAGGAAGAGATAGACAGATAATAGATAGATATAGATATAGATATAGATATAGATATAGATATAGATATAGATATAGATATAGATACAGATAGATAGATAGACAGATAGCCATTTTTCTATACCAAATGGACAACTAGTGAGAAAATATGAACACAAAAGATTAATTGGATTACGCATTTCCTTTGATTTTATGTTTTTCTATTCAGGAAGATATTGCTTATGCATGTGACAATTGAATGACCAATCTCTTGAAACACCCATGCTATAGAGATATTACTAATTGAACAAATAGATATGAGAAACAATACATATGATTAAATTAAAATTTTGCTATTTTTAATATCCGTAGTGCTATTGCTTTGCTAATTATGTCAAAAAGAAAAGAAAAAACTCTTACTCATCTCTATTATCTATAACTCAAGTGCAATTGTCAGTGTTATTTAAAGGTAAAATATATATATAAAAGAAACAATCAGACACTCAGCATTCAAAATATAATTACTACTGAAATATTTCTAGAGAAACATTTTGGATGTATTTGCATATAGATACAATCACCTTGAAATTTTACTATCTACTTGGTAATGAGGATATAAAAATTACTCATTTTAAAAGATGCCTTAGAAAACAAGATTTTTTTTTTTGCTACATAGTATTCATTGTGGAATTTTCTAACTGACTTAGAACTGCATACCTTTTTGTCACTTGCCATTTAGAAAACTGGGAAGACAAACATTTCAGTAGAGAAAAGTGTTTGAGAGGAATGACACAAATCTTGGGCACTCCAGCATCTTCTCTCCACTCCGCTGAACACAGAACTGCTGGGCAAAGAGCTTTTCAGACATCAGGAGTGATAAGAAGACAGGTCAAGTGTGAGCAAGGAGTGAACAAGGGCAGAGCAGATGTCACGCACAAGCTGTGAAGATGCACTGACCTAGCGAGCAGGCGGGTAGGAGAGACAGACTGACAATGGCTTCAGATGGTTGGAAAAGAGAAGACGCCCAGCATGGCCTCCAGCAATTCTGTGCCACACTTCTGTGCCCTGTGTGACGGCCATGAGCAATACTTTGAGTAGTTCCCAGTGTTAATGTGGTTATTCCATTCCTGCAGCCTGTTTCATTTTGTTCACAACAAACAACAGAACTTTTCTAAGATTACTGACGAAGAAACTTTTAAGGCCTTAGAATTTCATATTGTTGCCACAAGCCTGATCCTGCCTCCTCCATACATAGCAGTACTGGAACACATGTTTTATTTCTATGATCCCAAAGGTCATTCTCCAACTAAACATCAAAAGAAATGAGAAATTGGAGGACTTTTTCTTACTTTAGCAGTTCTTTCATAAGTTCCATTTTGCTTTATTTCCCCTCCTACAATAAGATAGAACAGCACACATTTATTAAATTTCTGTCAAGCAAAAAAATAAATCAGTTTTTGCCAAATGATAAGATGTTGATTGTAAGAAAAAGTGGTCAAAAATACTGGAAAAAACATGGACATAGTTCTTCTTATCAATAAAACCATGTGATTTGTGAGCAAATTATTTCCTTTGTGTGGATTTCTGATTTGTCTGCTTAAAAATAAGAATTAATTTAGTGCTTGGTAATGTGATTTGTAATTATAGAATTATAGTCTACAATTAACCATATAATATGTTAACAAATCACTTCTGAGTAACAGTCATTCAAATCTTGACATAATACATTAAAATGTGCATGTTTAAAGTATTTAATACATATTTAAAAATATACAATCTTAACTAATATTTTTCTGGTTTCAATACACTCCATTCTACTTTGCTGTTAATAGGACAGTTATAATTTAACTACCGTATTAAAGTAAAAGACATTACAATCCATTAAGACATGCACAAATTCCAAAACCTATTATTTCTGATTAGATGAGTAATTTCTTAAATTACAGAGAAAGATTGGGAGATGACGTTATCTCACATGAGACAATAGTAAAATATGTGATTAGGAATATCATAGTACCAAGAAAAATGGATGTTATTTACTTTTCAGTTTTTTATACTGGGGAGACAATACAATGTTTACACATAGGAGTCTGATTTATTTCACTTATGAGTATTGTGTCAAGTTGCATTAATTTACCTATAAAAGCCTCAAGTTTATCCTTCTTTATAGCTGAGTAGTACTCAACTGTATAAAAATACCATGTCTATTTTATCCATTCTGTTGTTGATGGGCATTTGGATTGCTTCCAAGTCTTAGCTATTACAAATTGTGCTGCTATAAACATGGGTGCAAGAAGGCTTAGTAATTCACGAAAATACTTGAAACAGCCAATGACACCTTTAAATAAGTGTAGTTCACCCAGGCAAAAGGCTTGCATTGTGAGAAACACAAGACTTTCACATCATTCATCTGTAAAAATTCCAGAAAAATTCTAAGAAATCTGCCTCTTAGAATTTCAAATGATAAATAGCTAATCATAGCACATGTGCCATATGTTCACTGCCACTGTTCTAGAGTATTAAAATTAAAACTGGTCAAATGATATTGTAGTATTATAATTATAAATTACAAGCTAATTTGTTGGTGTTATTTCCAGGAAAAATATGAAGAAATTATTAAACAGGAAAGACTATTCATCTTTAGGAAATACCACAGTTATCCGTCTGACACACTAGAGATGTAGCTCATGCCAAATTAAATTTTCTTTTTATTGGAAAAAGTCTATTAAGATTTCCAAGGCAGATTATATTACACATAAGGTACTGCAGTATCACACTGGTTCTACTTAATTTAACATTTTTACGAATGACCTGAGTGAACACATTGTGATTTATGTAAAAATATGGCCAATTTCAAAATATGGCCAATATCAAAATATTCAAACACATAAAACTGAACATGCATAATCCAAACTATATTTCAGAATGCTGTACACACGTGGTATCATAAACATATATGGTGAATGTTTAAATTTTAAATTTTTATAACAGTAAACTGCTCATCGGCATTCATTGCCTCCCAATATCCCCTTTCCCATCCAACACACTCATCCCATAGTTCTTGCTACTCTCCTTCTTCTTTTTTTCAATTTTATTAGCATACACTTGCAGTGCACAATGATTACATGCACTATAGGGAACTGCTATATGTACACAACAAATTTTAATTATTTCTCTCCTTCCTTCCACTAACTTTTATTTTTCCTGCTTCAGAATCATTGCCTTGTGCGGGCATATAAAGTTAATTGTAATATACACAGATTGAAAAGCATACTAATAGGCCAAAGGATATATAAAACATGTCAGGCAATTGCACTAAATCAAGGTACACTTTTAGATACATTGCCTACACTGGATTACAGCAGTTTTTCTTTTACTATTTTTCTATTATAATATATATATATATATATA
>PVJX010024742.1:0-27729 GCA_004027295.1 Dolichotis patagonum | reverse complement strand
TGCTTAATTTGACACTGCCTAACAGATACCAGTGTGTACTCAGCATTTTTCCTAGTTGTATGGATGGAGACAGAGCAGTCAAAATGAGAGGAAAAAGAAATAACCCTGAGAAAATTGATGGCACCATTATGTGTTATTTTCTGGGACAACAATAATAGCTTTTGTCATTTCTTTTTTATTCTAGTCTTCTACTGAAAATTGAAAGTAGTGTGTGCAATTCTGATTTATCCTCACAGAATTCTAGTTTTAAAAAGAATGAAGCCAAACAAAGGTGAGTAAACATTCCTCTTGGCTGGCATGAACTATAGATTATTATACCTGGTGCAGACATGGAATGCCAAGTGAGGAGCACTCAGCATTCAAATGTAGGCTATTGACAGAGTGGACTTGAAATGGATGAGCAAGATTATTTTAACGATCAGATTGGAAGTGAGGACATAAAATCAAAGGTGTTTTACTCTCTGCATCAAGATTAACAGGGAAGACAGACACAGCAGATAAAAGATCTACATGCTAATTTTATCATTGAAAAAGGAATTGAAAATATCCCTTCTCTTCCGGTCTTCTCAAGGGAAAAATACAAAAATGTTGAAAATTCATCTTGTTTTATGTGAAGCTGTTATGGCTCAGTATTGAAGGAAAGGTGTGACATAAATACTCTCTGGCAAGGCAAGTTCTCCTTGAGAATCCTCATTCCACACCAGTCTGCTCCCCGTGCTACCAACACTAAGGAATCTAAATATTGAGGAAGCTGTAAAGTGTTGTCTTGTTAAGTTTACCAGCTTTGTTTCGACTTTCAAAAGTTAAAATAAGGGTTGGGCACCGTGGCTCATTCTTATCATCCCAGCAGTCTGGGAGGCTGAGGCAAGAGGCTCCCAAAGCCATTCAGCAAGGCCTTGTCTCCAAAACACAAAGAAAAAACCCCAAGAAGCTGAAATAAACATACACACAGATTTCTAGACAATTTAATTTTAAATCCGAGTTTTAAAAATACTTGTACAGCTTTGGGAAGTTAATGTACATATTGTGACTGTAAATTGCCTCATTCTGTAATGATAATGATAATAATACTCAGCAGCTTTCCAAAGAATTTGATAAATTGATATTTCTGGTACATAATAAGCACTTACTAAATTTTCATCATGATTTTATAATTTGTGTACATTATTCATAAATCATCTTATCAAAGTAGGTGGGAGAAGTAACAATGATAAAACATAGCGCTTCACATGCTGAGGTTCAGTTTTAACTGTTTTTGCATATTAATTCTTCAACCCTCACGGTAACCCTTTGAGATAATCCTGCCGGGCAGAAGTGAAATTTCTTGTATGGAACCTGAGGGCTCGGCTGCAGTGGAAACTCCAGCTCTTGGAGCCCAGAGACACAGCCCGTGTGGCAGGCATCACTTCAAATCTATATCCACTTCTTTAAGAGTGGTGACCACATTCACTATTCACTCAAAAAACAATCTACTCTGGGCCAAGTAATGTTGCAGCTTTTGAATATAATGCCAAAGAAGAGAAACCCAAAATGCCATTGCTGTAATTGCTGTTGGAAACCTGCTTCTTTAAACCTGGCTGTGTTATTCTGTCATAAGCATTGGATCGATATCATTTACAAGGCCTACAGGTCCTTACAAAGTCTAAAGATGTGGTTAATTTTTCTCCCCTCTCCTGCTGGAAGCATCTACAGGTGGATTTGCATGTTCAGCACCGTGGATAGCGACCGATCCCAGCAACCCCAGGAGCCTTTCTAAAGCCTTCCTTCCAGAATTTGTGAAGACTCGGCACGCGCAATACATATACACACATACAATTAGTTGTTCAAAAATTCTTGTGAGGAGCATGAACATAAGTCCTTGGAACAGAGGAGAAAAATTGCACCCACAGAACCATACAGTGGAAGCCAGGAACTACATGCCTAGACAGAGGTCATCTGCCCGTGAACAAGCCTGTCTCCGGGGTGCGGCCTCATCAGGCAGAGGCACCGCGTGGACGGGAGTTGGTGGACTGTATTGGGCCCTTAGATAAGAATGGAGGGAGAATTCAGGCACTCCCAGCTCCGGAGAAGTCCTCCAGTTAAGGACGTTTATTTCCTCCTGTTATTATTTATGATTTCTTAATTCTTACATGCCTCCTAATATATTTTAAAGCACCGTTAAAATAAATTTAAGCATCAGTTAAGGGATAAACAGATCCACATTACTACTTCCTCTGCCTTAGACACTGGATTTCTTTGGCCTCACTGACTACATTAGAATTCCTTCCGGCCTATCAGTGTCAATTAGATTTGATACTGCTTAATTCTGACATTCAGAGGAAGGTGACTCACTCCCAGGAAGCATGTTATCATTCTCTAGGGACACATCTAATCTGGATGACATCATTTTGTGTGAAAGATTTATTTTAGGTAGATTGTCCCCAGAGCTCCTGGAAAGAAAACTTTCCATTCCCCGGCTTCTGCAACCCTATTCCACTAACACAGCTACAGAGGCATCACTGGAAGTGAAAGAATGTGGCACTGTCAGGGAATAGAGACTTGCAGAGTCAATGGTCCCAGGGGCTATGATGCTATCTAGTCCAAAACCCTTTAGCAAGTATTCCGTTCCTACCACCCACCGCTCGGCAATCATGGAAAGTTACTGATGTTCTCAAGCCACATCTGTGTTTGGAGAATCCTCCCTGGGACATGAGAGGAGGATGACACTGCCTGTGGCCACATGGTGCAGAGTCGTGGGAGGCAGGAAATGAGGCACAGGTGGCTGACTCACCTAATGGGGCTGAAGCACAATTCCTGATAAAAACTAATTAGGGGCATTCCACCGACTGATAGATAGAAGGGCCTTCCTTGTGTCTGAAAATTCTTCAACTTCCCTAATGATAAAAGATCACAGTACTGGAGTAAGAAGATCAGATCTGATTCCAAGCCTTACCATGTAAGAGCTGCCCCATCTCCCTCTTTCCCAAAGATTCCCTTTTCAGGCCACAGAGAGCACTGTCACCCCCAGGATGAAGGCCTCCCCTCCATCTTGGTGAGGAATCCGCTGCTTGGATTAGAAGATAGAGAAGGGGGTGCTGTGTGATGGTTAGGGGTGCAGGCTGTGGCAGTAAGCACACAGAGACTGGGTGTAAAGCCTGAGCTCACCACTCATTATCTGCGTGGCTTTGGGAAAGTTATTAGGGCTCTGAGCCAGGGGCCCACGTTAATGAACTGGGAAGACTGTAAATAACTATCTCATGAGCACACTGTGATGATTAAAATATTGACTGGGGCAACGCACGTGAACAGTATCTGGCACACAGCAAGGGCTCAGTGAACCGCAGACAGACCAAGACCAGACTCAAAGTAGCCCAGGCCCTGGTTAGGCTCTGTGGATCTGTGTCCTGGAAATGCATCTCTTGGTCTGTTTCTTTCACCCATTTCTTGCCTGGACAATGGCTCATATTCTGGTCACAATCTAGGTGAAAAGTCTTATCCAAAGTATTTGTTCTGTACTAGGACACCATAAGAAGGCATGGAGGGGGTCTACGGAGAAGAAAGGGCTGGAAGGGGTCTCGTGACAGAGCAGCAGATCTCAGCCAGGAAGAAGAGAGGAAGCAGCCTGAGCCCATCTCCTTACAGTCATGAGGCCACGCTGGACCTCAGCTCATTCAGACGGTCACAGTGCTTTTGCTTTCCTGGTGACATCGGTCCAGAGTACAGAAATGAAATGAGTCACCGGGATGAGCGGGTGATGGGTCTGGAAGAGCTTGCAGATGGCGAGGGGAGGGATGCTCTGGAAGGAGCTTGTCGGGAGAGGTGGGGGCTCTGACACGCACAGTCTGTGGGAACACTGGTACCCTCGAGGCACGCAGGGGGGTGCAGGTAATGACCCTTGGCACACATATGCAGGAGAGGAGATGGACGCTGAATGGCCTCAGCATCCGTGTCCTCCACCCGCCATACAAAAGGACACTTTTTACTCGCTTGGGAATTAGTGGAGTTTCAGCTTGCTGGTCCAGTCTTTAGGATACAAATCCAAAAGATGTGATGAATGCAAAGGGAGAGACAGGCTTAGGGGGCAAGGGAGTACAAGAGGACACAGTAGGAAATCTGCACGGGTCAGTGTTCCTGTGGCCTGGAGACCCTGGGAGGGCAGACTCTCACCCATCCAGGAGGTGAGAGAATCAAGTGGGGGTCGAGCGGGTTCTAAGTGCGTTGTTCCAGGATATAAATTGGGCCTCTTTCATTAGTCTTCAAGAAAATAAGGCGTTGTGTGAAATTCCTCTTGGTTGTTAGCTCAGACCTTTATAGATCTGGCTAGAGATGCAGAGCATGGTCAGAGTCCACTAGTGAGGGTGGGCACACACCCGTCCCCTTTAAGACACAGCCCAGCTCATCTCTAGAGGTGTGGCTCAATGCATCTGGGCTCCTTTCCTACTAACCAGCTATTGGTAAATGCAGAAGAGAAAATGCCAGTAGAGTTCATCTAAGCTTTGAGAATGAAGTCCTAGGAGAAGGAAGCGACATCTCCAGTTTTTCCCTGAGGAGAAATAGGAAGGATTTCACCACAGCGCTTATGCCTAGCGGGAAAAGCATCAGTCACCAGATGACCTGTTTAAATCGGATGAGTTGACAAGAGGCTCCTGCCATCAGGGAAACGACGAACTGGGATGACATGACACGTACATCCCTCGGGACAGCTGCAGGGAGAAATGGGTTTTCTCCTTTGCCCAGAAATGTCTGTGCTGAGCATTCACGGGGTGCAGCTGACAATGGGGGCTGCCCTGGGGCCTTGGAGACCAACGTTTCACAGCCAGAACTGGGCACAACCTGAGTATTGTGAGCTGGGTCAAAGGACCGATGGGAAAGTATCCTGGGACCATGAACTGTGGCCTGGGCCGGCACCCCTGAGCTTGGGTCTGCAGCCGGAACACGGACAGTGGAGGTGGCTTCAGGGAAGGACGTGGACACACGAGGCTGAGAACAGTCCATCTCCCGCCCACCCTCCTGCATTCACCCGTCAGTACAGAGAGTGCATTGGGACCACGGGGACTGTTCCCAGAAATACACATCCTCACACCTTACTTTGGGGCACCCTGATCCCAAAGAACCTCCTGTGCAGCCTGAGCACATGAGTCCACCCTAAATTCCCTGAGGCTCCACTAGCCTGCTCATCCACTAGCCTGGTTTGAAAACGTCCAATTAACTCCATCTCAACCATTTATTCTGGCCACCACCAGCTGACTAGGAAATTGATCCGCTTGCCCCAAACTACTCAATCAGAAACTTTTGTTTTTCATTTCTACAGAAAAATTCTGTCTAGGACAAAATGAAGAAAACTCTATCAGGCCCTTTTTAAAAATATAATGCAGTTTTATTTTAAATAAAGAACAAAACTTTGAAATAGCAACCAGCCTGCCTCCTGGGTATCTTCAAGCAGATCTTGGGAGATGCTCTGCAGACCCAGGTGCATGGTGCCATGCCACACAGGTGACAGGTACTGAGTGGGGCAGGCAGAGAGTCAGATGCTAGAGACTGAAGCACACAGGGGCCAACAAGGAAACAGAAGGTTCCCATCAGAACTGGTGCCACGAAGCTCCCACTCGAGTGCTTCAAGATCAATTTAGACCACACAAGACCAGAAAAGGCAGGATGGTACCGGAAGTTGGTGGGTCCAGGGCCTTAGAGATGCCAGGAATCAAGAGATAGGAACAGCCAGTGCAGAAAGGCTGGAGCCTTGAGCTCGGGCAGCCAATTAAGGAGACACCGTCTCGGGTTGTGGCACACTGATTCTGAGGTGCGGAGCCCTGGACGTCGGATATAACCAAGGCACCAGCTTAAACACAGCTCCCAGGCCTGTGCTGTTTCCAGTCCTTGCCAATTCCTGCCACTGATGCCAGCCACTCCCTCAGTCACTCCAAGAACACATATGAAGTACCCACTACGTGCTCGCCAACCTGCTAACTGCATGGGAGCAATACTGCATCTGCCTGGCTCAGCCTCGCTCGGTGTCTTACAAGGCACCTGGAAACCACACCTGTTCACATGAGAAAGTGTAGCAAGTGTCACTCATTTGCAGGCTGAGGCAGGTGCTGGGACACAGGAGCGAGTAAGTGTGCTCCCTGCAAGGAGGGGATCGGGGTGCAGTGGGGGAGCCCGAGGGTCACTGAGTCACAGCAGCATGGCTGACGCTCTGACAATGACAGGCGCGCCCTGCGCGGAGCTCGCCTCCACACCAGAGCCAGGGGCTGCCCTACAACACAGACCCAGCTGCTGTGCTCCTAGGAGAGAGTCAGTAAATGGTTCTCCAGAGCCTGTGGCTTAGGGTTGCAGGTCCCACGCAGACGGGTACCTGGAAATCGATGTTCACGGTCAAATCATCTGGAAGATGCTGGGATAAACTAGGCAAATTAAATCAAGGTTTTTAAAATGCAGGTTTTATCAAAGACTATGATACCAGCCTCCTTGTGAACCTCCAAAGGCAGCGGGCTCCTGTCATCTGGCACGTCTGGAAAGATCACTTAACGAGGCACAGTGTTGAAGTTGTGGGGACCCACTCAGATTGCTTCCGAGCTTAGCGGCTTTTAAGGACACCTGAGGACGTGACTCCGCTTGTCTTAAGGACACCTGAGGACATGACTCCGCTTGTCTAGCACAGGTTCACAGTGGGATACAGCTGGGAAACCAGGACTTGGCACAAGTAAACATGCACACACTGGTTACAGTACTATGTAAGAATGTAAATACGTGGTAACAACCCGTGTAAGAACTGCACAATGAAGACACAGACTGCTCTTGTGCTCAGGTCTGCTCCACACTGCCTGCTGTTGCTGCTGATGGCTTGCACACATACACTCTTCTCCTGGGGACCTCACCCATGAACATCTCCCCCGGGCCCCCGAGTGGGCTGACAGAAGTGCTCTGTGCATCCCCCACCACCAAGCAGAGCCCCACATATGGCTTCTGAAGTGGCTGCCATGAGGTTAGAGAGATGCGATGCTAGGCTAACTAGGCTCAGGAGATCCACCGGCTTCTGAAATCACGGGGCTAGGTTCAATTCCTGAGTCTGCCACTTATAGACTGTGAGACTTTGAGAGTTTTTCTAGATTCTGTGAAGACTCAGTTTCACTGTCTGTGAAATGGGATCTTCGATGCACATCTCAAAGTGGAGAGAATTGAGGAGATGAAAGCCACTTGCACAGAGCTTGCTGTGTGAGGGTGTCATTGGCATTGCTATGGTTGGTTACAGCAACACACACCACCCACCTGGTGAAACTGGGGCTTGACTACAGGTCTCCAGAAATGCTAAGGCACTTTCCTCATTACTTCCTTCCTCTCTTGGAAGGAAAAGCCATCAAGACGTGTTATCTTGATGAATATGCAGGAGCGGATACAGGATAAGGATGAGATGACACCTAACTTTCACCCAGCATTTTCTAGGCCAGGTGACACTCTTCCCTGCTTCTTGCCTGGATATGACACTCATCCCTCCGATGTCCTCCAGTGTCATGTGGTGTCTGGACAGAGACAGCTTTAGAGAAAGCATCCCGAAGTATGGCTCTGCTCCAGTCCCCCAGGTTCACATTCAGGAGGGGGAGCCCCATCTCAGGGCTGGTGATGCCCAAAGGACAGCACACCTGCCCCTCTGCAGGCCCCTGTGGGAGCCCGTGTGCTGCAGACGCCCAGCTCAGCCCACTCTGCTCACGCTGTGAGAGTTCCAGGCCCCCAGCCAGGTCTCCACTGCCCACCAAACCACGCAGCTGCTGCCGGGGCCGCCTCTGCTGAGAAGAGTAGCGATGAGAGGAATTTTAGAAATCCTTTTGTATGTGTCAGTCATGTTCAGTAATTGGGTTTTAAAAAAGAAATTCTCTTTCTTTCTGTCTTTCTCTGGTCTCCTTTCTCTCTTTCTCCTCCTTTCTTTTATTTTTATTGGCACATTTGCAGTCTATAATGATTATACTCCTCACAAGAAGTTGGTGCGTGCTGTAACGTGTCTTCATTTTATCCCTTTTTCCTTCTCTCTAGCTCTTGATCCCTTCCTATTTGCAAAAAATAATTTCCTTCCTTTCTTTATCTCTTTCTGTCTCACCACCCTCCCTGTCACGGCAAGGGCTGAGGGGCGCACAGTAGCCTCTGACCACCTGTGGAAAAGCCTTCCTGGGCCCTGGAAAGCATAGCCAGAAAAGCACCAACCAGGTCCAGCCCTCCTGCTAAGGAGCCGGAACACAGATCCAGAGAGGGAAACGATGACCTCAGGTTGCACAGCCGAACCCCATTCCCAGCCCAGCTTCCTTCCTCCTGCAAAGCACCCGTGTGGAACTGGCTCCGGTTCCACTCTGACCGTGACAGCACGTGTGAGCCGCCTCTCTTCCGAGTGCTCTTTAATACTCCACGTGTGGAAACGCCGTGGCCCCTCCACCGGCCCCCACCGTGCGTGGTTCCATGGTTTCAAATGCTGCTGCAGATGTGGCTTGGTGTGTAAGATGCTGTCACAGGCGAAGCCTCCGCGGTGTCACAGATGGAATGCCAGACACAGGCTCTTTCAATGTTGGCGCAGACTCACATCCTTGCTCTTGAGGCACAATGGTGTCTGGAGGTTTACTGCTCCCAAGTCCCTCCTTCCACACCAGAGAGGAAACGAGATAAAACAGTTCCTTGATTAAATGATGCCACACGCACCAGGGAAGATGGTTTTGGAACACAGACCACACTTGGGAGGGCTGAGGTCACCTGGGAAGGGAAGGACCGCACAGGCACCAGCCTGAGAGGCGCCAGGAGGAATCCTGGCCCTGAGCGGCAGCGGCAGAGTCCGCCAGCCGCCCACTGTGGGGGGAGCCATCGGTCTGCAGCAGGTGGCCATGAAGCCCTCAACACACCCCTCTAGAAGAGTGCATAGGAGGCCCCTTTGAGCAGCAATAGAGAAGAAGCAGTAATGGAGCCCTGAGCTGGGAGGAAGGAGTCAGGGAACCACCAGGGGCAATGAGGAAGGGCAGGAGGCCGTGCGGGCCCGGAGGTGGGCTGGGTTGGTGCTCGGGCTTAGGGCTCTGATCCCTGACTGTGGATTCATCTGTTTAAGCCTCACGATCAGCGACATGTGCAGTGGTGCACGCCAGCCTCGCAGAGTCGCTGGGAGAATCCAGTGAGCAGAAGGAGGACTGCAGCGCACTGCACAGGACCGGACACGTGGGGGAGGACTCGCAGCCGCCGTGACCAGCGGTGCTGGGCGCTGTGAGTCTCCGTACGTACTCTCCAAGCAGCCCCTGAGGAGATCAGCTCACCCTCTTCACAAGGCCAGAGGAAGGAGAAGGAAGGTGACAGTGAGCTCCTCTGGAAGGAAGGCTGCAGGCCGGCAGTGCCCACGTCCCCACTCCAGTCCAGCAGCAGTGGACGCAGACAAAGATGACCCAGACCATGCTGCCCCACGCTCTGGGCCGCACAGCGCCACAGAATCCGTGCAGGGTCTGCCCACTGCCTGTGCACTGAGTGAGATGCGTGTGTGTTTGTCTTCTGAGAAACCCAGGTGCTCGTCAGGTGAAACAGCAGACGCGTAACACGGGGTAGACTAACTACGTACGTACCAGGCTCAGCTCTGACAGCTGTGCATTCCAAGGCTCTCCTCCTCCCAACGAGCCAACAGGCGGGCAGCAGCGTTACCTACTGCTACGAAAGGCACAGAAGGTACGGAGCTGAGGTGAATACTGCGCCCACAGTCAGCTTCCTGGCAAGGGGCAGGGCGGGGATTAAACAAAGGCAGCGCTGTCCAGCTTCTCTGCTCTCAGTCCCGTGGTCTTGCCTGTCCCTGAGGGGGAGGGGGACACATGTGGTCATCCTGCCTGACTGTTGGTCCAGCAACTGAGCTTGGCTGAAGTGACAGGGATGTACCGGAGACCAGCCTTGAAAGCCACCCGTTAGGACGGAGTGGGGAGGGTGGCGGAGGCAGCTTCCTTACCTTCTTCACTGGGCCCGATGCTCAAAGACCTGGGAGCAGCAGGAAGCCAGGGAGGCTGCAGTCCGGAGGGAGCCTCGTGAGGCTGCGCCTCCCGTATGGGGCCCGCCGCAGTCGGTGTTGGCAGGCCCTGAACATCTGAACTTTGTGACGGTTCTGAAGAGCTGGCTATGCCGCCTCGCTTCACAGAGAAGGAACACGGTGTGGGGGAGCGGCAAGGGCGACCTGCGACTTTGTCTCTAACCCCCGTTCCAGGTCTCAGCACAGCTGTGCACTGCTGTCACATGAGCCGATGACAAAGCACTATATCCCTCCTGCCGTGCCCCCTCCTGTTGCCCAACTGGCAGCAGGATTCAGGCCACCCTTGCAGGTTCGGCTCGAGGTGACTCGCACACACAGCTGGGATTTCCACCACCATCACCTGGGACCTGGGCCTCTTCCTACCTCCCCCTGAAGCTGTGTCCTGGTGCATCATGGAGGAGACACATTGTCACCTCCTTCAGGGGGACACCATAGCAGAAACCTTCCCACAGGCACCCTCAGTGACAAAGGAACACCCCCTGACATCTGCCTCCCTTTCAGGGGGACTTCGAGGACTCAGAAACTTATGTTTCTGGTTGCCATGACAATCTTTTGCAATGTCAGCAAAAATACTCTGTGCTACAAAGAAGCAGCCCCAAGACCTCCCACCGCCTCCAGCTCTGAACGCACCCCACACCCAGGCTGGGCCCCGGGGGGCGGAACCTTCACACGGGTTCTAGGAAGAAGCAGTAGATGTCAATGAACCTCCCCCAGCTCCCCTCATGTTTCCAGGGCTCAGAGATCCACAAATTGCCTTGTAGCAAAGAGGAAATTAATATTTTCAAAATTTTTCTTACTCTATCTTTGACATCATCCTAAAAGTTTTAAAAATCCAAATAGAAAACAGGTGGAATTGAAAAGTTCTCCCAGTTCTGCGTCTTTCCTTGGCCCTGTGCTGAGCAGACCCCACATTCCCCTTCCTCCCCGGGAATAAAACCAAATGTAGAGATTTGTCTGGAATCCTGCAGATTTCAGCTTGGCACTAAGGAAGAGGAAGGGTATATTCCCTCTCCCCTTGCCAACAACTGTCCTCGCTGGCAGTGCAGACAAGCCGCAGGCAAATGGAGTCGAAGCCCTCCTGACACAGGATCCGGGTTCACCTGCAGCGCTGGACTCACCAGCTATGCATGCAAAAGGGGAAACTTTCTGTGGAAGTGCCTTGGAACCACGGCATTTCCATACAAGAAGGCTTATTTCTATGGTAGTAGTTTTGTTATTGTAAGACATTTCTCACTTTTTTAGACTTGTTAAGAATAGCAGATCTGGGTTCCTTTCAAAAATAACTCTTTCTAAAATACTACTAGCACTGGCACACTGTGGGGCTGGATTCCTCACGGTGTATGAGAATCTGTCCACCTGTCACCCATCACCTGTCACCTGTGCACTCCTGTCTGCAGAGCCCTATGCCGTACCACTCCCTGCCGGGGTGGGATAGTGGGCATTCCTTCCTGGCTCCATGCACTGGGATTCTGGTTAAAGGCCAGAGAAGTAATTTAGGTAGCGACACAAAAAGGAGTTTAGCAGAAGTAGGAAGCTCGCATGCACACATGCACATACAGACACACACACACACAACTCCTGAGACTGACAGGAGTGGACGTCTGAAGGCTGGACGGCAGGATCTGGACCATGCACCCCTGTCCCTTCAGGACACTGCTGTTACTGCCCTGTCACTGCATCTCTGTCCAGTCTCTTCCCCTCTTTCTGGGAAGGCAGAGTCCCGGGAGTGGGCGGCCCCTCGGCTCCACTGAGGTAGCCTCAAGGATTTTAGGGGGGAGTGGGCCCATGGGGGTTGGGGGTGGCCAACTGTGGAAGATCTTGCACTGGGAATCGCCAGGTCTCCACATGATGAAAAACCCCTCCACTCCAAAGAAATAAGAGGAACAGACAGAAGCTCTAGAAAGTCGCCTGGTGCCCAGCTCTCTGTTGACCAGGAAGGTCAGGGAAAGTTACAGGGTGACCTAGCATCCAGCCTGTACTGTCCGCTCCCCTCACCCTTCGACACAAACTCAGCGATTTTCTACAACCATGCACAGTTTCTCCAGATGTAGACAATACCACAGGTGGGGCAGGCGGGGCAAGAGGAACTGACACAGGGTGATCGCTGCTTCCAGGCACCTGTACGACTTGGCTCAGTCGTACAAATAAATAATACCAAAGGCAAGCAACCTCCAGCGCATGATGGGAGAACCTCCTTGCCACCACTCCCTGGGTGACAGATTTTCAGAACCGGCTACAATCAGTGGAAACCATTAAGGTCTTCTGAATCCAATGCCATTCCTTTGCTTATTTATAGAGCAATACAAATAATTTTTCGTACCACAATTTGCCTTTCTCCCTAAGCCTCTACCCTACTGTTTTCTTTTTTTTTTTCTTTCTTTAAAACTGATAGTAGTGAAGTTTTTAGTTTACACACCCAGGTAAGAATAGCCCTTCCACTTTTGCCCTAGTGACTTTCCTGTGCACAGTTGAAAATTAGTAGCTTATGGGATTTTTTGTTGTGATGGTTTTATTTTTGAGGTAGGGTCTCACTGTGGGAGAGTCCTGTCAGAGCCCCGTTCTTACCTCTAGGGGGAAACGGAGGCTGGGAAAAGGTATGCTGGGCACGTGGAGGCAGGACCTGACCAAATGTCATGGAAGCCGACTCTGGGTTTCTGAGTTGAGAGTTCCCTGACCCTCTTATTTCCCACTATCAAACTCATCTAATCTGGACAGAAACTATGAGGAGATTTCTTGAAAATAGTAGCTAGGGAGTAAATCCAGCCCATAAATGGGGTCAACTTGCTTCAGCAGCGTTGGCTCAAATAGCCTTTGTGAGACATTGCATTTCTAACATTAAAACCTGTAGAGGTTTAACGTAATCTGAATTCCCGGTTTTAAACAAGAATCAGAGCGTCTTGAGCTGAGGATAGTGGTGTGTAGCTGTGATCCGAACACTCCAAGAGGCTGAGGCGGGAGGATCACGGCTTGAAAGTTCAGCCTGGGCAAATTCGGCAACAGCCTCTCTCAAAATAAAAACTAAAAAATCAAAAAGGGCTGGGATGCAGCTTAGTACAAAGGCCCTGGGTTCATGCCCCAGTATCACACTTCAAAAAGATCAGGCCACCTGGCAACTCTGGGTCCACACTCCCACAGAGGAAAGCTTTCTGTCTTAGTTACTTCTCTGTCATTGTTGAGACAAAATACCTGATGCCCAAAATTAGGGAAGGGAACATTTACGTCTTACAATTTTGGAGGTTTCAGTGCATACTCAGCTGGCTCCAAGACATGGTGGCATGGCAGGGCCACTATTTGGGGTCCCTGTAAAACAGCAAGAGCCAACGGTGCAAAAAGAAGAAAAGGACACCTGCTTCCTGCCCTTACACTGTATGTCAGCTCCACCCCTGGGCGGGTGCAGCACTGACACCCCCACCCCAGTGCTAGACAATGAACCAGTCATGCTGGAGTCAGCCACGGCTGCTTAAGGCTTTGTGGGGGCACCTGAACATAAACCTAACACCTGATGTGCTGAGCACTGCTCACTCCCAGCAGGTGTGCATGCCTGTCTGCCACACCCTTCCAGCTGCCAGACCCTGCCAGCTTCAGGTATCCCACCACCCAGCCAGCCAGTCTTGGAGGGTGTGACCCTCAGCTAGTTCCCGAGGTGAGGCAGCAGGCAGAAGATGCTGGGCAGGAGCTTCCCCATCTTGGTACAGGCGACTGCTATGGCTCATGCGAAGGATGCCCCCCAAGACCTCATAGAGGAGGGCTCTGGGCAGAGGACTGGCCCACGGGCGCTGCAGCCATCTTGCTGCTGGGGGAAAGTCTGGTGGGAAGAGACAGGTCACTGGGGTCTGACCTGGAAGGGTTTGCCTCCCTCCTCGGCTCTTACCTTGATCCCCTGCTTCCTGCCCACCATGATGTGAGCAGGTCTGTGCCACCAGACCTTTCCACCCTGTCTTCCTGCTTTGGAGCCATGCAGCGACTGAGCCTTCAGACACGGCGAGCCAGTACAAACCTCTCCTCCTAGGCCAGCTGTCCCAGTCACCTGATAGTCAGGGGCTGTGTAGAAGCCTAGCTTGCTCAGCCCTTGTCTGCTGGCTCCTAACTGGCCATCCTGGGCGGGGCTCCAGCTCTGCCTCCATTTGGGGTGCTCGGTCTCTCCAGCTTGGACCGGTCTCACCATATCACTGGGGCCTGGTGGACACCGCACACAGCAGTGACTGCGGGGCTTCCAGGGTGAAGTCACCCTTTGCTCCCTGCCCTCGGCAGCCTGACCCTGGCGGGGGTGGGGGTGGGTGGTTCCCCCTTCCCGCTGAGCTCTCTCTGCCCATCCCACGTGGCCCGCGCGCGTGGTTCCCCTGCGGGGAGCTGGACCGGGGAGGCATGTGGCCGTCTGCTCGCCATGGAGGCGCCTCCCGAGGCCTTTCAAGGTAACTCCTCCAGGCTGGCATCTGGGGCCCTGCACTCCTCTCACTCCCTGTGGGGCCTGAGCTCCTGGGACGCAGAACTATTGCATCAGGCAGCCTGGAGCTAAGCTTCCTGCGGCAGAGGTGAGTCCGCGGGGCGGGGCGCATGGGGCGGGGCCTAGCCGCCGAGCCAACGAGAGCCATCGCACCGGCCGGGACGGGGCTGGGGTGGGACTGAAGGTGGGGCCGGGCCAGGGAGAGGCGGGCGGAGCGCCTGGGGCGGGGCCTTGTTGCCAGAGCCAACGGGCGCCGCCGCGCTGCGGAGGGGTGGAGCCGTCGCGCCCGGAGCCCGAACCTAACCGAACCCCGGCGCGCTGCAGAGCCGCAAGCGGGCGCAGCGCGAGGCCGCACCGCGTCGGACCTGGGCTGCACGGTAAGTCGCGGCGCGACCGAGCAGACTCTGTGGGGCTCGAGGTTCCGGGGTCCCCACCCGCCCCGAGCTGCTGCAGCGTCCTCGGGAGCCGGCAAGCTGCTGGCCGGCCCTGCAACTCGGGCCGAACCGCCGAGCCTGGACTTGCCGCCCTGGGCCGGGTCGGAGCTGGACTGCCACCTCCTGTGTTCGTCCTGCTCCTCGGGGCGCCTGCCAAGGCCTGCGATCGGAGGACGAGGTGCGGGCCCACACGGGGCCAAGGGCTGGAAGGGAGACGATCCCGCGGGGACCCAGAGGGAGTGGGCGCGCTCCTGGCTGCAGACTGGGGGTCGGAGAGGTGCGGCCTGATGGGCCGGCGGGAGTTCAGCAAGTTTGCGTTTGCAGGGCAGAAGTCTGATACCCTCCCCTGGAACCCGAGGCCGCCTTGCGTCAGGTGATGGAAGACAGGATAGTGTGCTCCGGTGCCCACCGGGGTGTGCGCAGCCTTAACGTGCAGCCTCGGGGCGCCGGCAACTTTGTCCTGGGGGAAGAAGCAGTGTGAAGCGCCCTGATCTGGATCTGGCCCTGGACTTGAGAAGTAAGGCATTGGGGACTTGGCTGTAGATGCCCCCGCGCTGTGTCTGCATTCAGGCAGTGCGGTATGGCCCATGTGACAGCACGCCAGCCTTATGTTGTTTTTAAGCCCTGTGACCTCGATTTTGTCGCCAGGGTCTGACCTGGGCTCCTCTGCACTTCTCTTGTCTCCTGGCCCCTGGGGCCCAGAGGGGCACAGTCTCTGCCGTGGGAGTGCTCACGGTATGCAGGGTACAGACCCCTGTAATAGAGAACCAGGGCTTGCTGGGAGCCAGGCCAGAAAGCAAGTTTAGCTCTGTGCCTGGCAGACATGGCCAACCTTCCGCACCTCTGCTCTCTGAGTTAAAGGAAACTGATTTATGTCCACCTACCAGAGGTCAGGTACTCCAGCAGATAGCGCAGAGAGGCTGTGAGGGTCACAGAGGGTCTTGAGGAGGTTATCCTCCTCGAGCAGGAGGGCAGAGAGAGAATTTGGCCCATGATGCAGCATAAGAAGGATTCAGCCCATTCCCTACAGCGAGGGAGGCCAGGCTTCAGATGCCCCCGGAGAGGCCACAGAACATCGGTGTCCAGCAGGACATCTGGACAGGGCCATCTGTGAGCCCTGAGCCTCTCGCCCTGAAGCTGCACAGGGAGGCAGCTGTTTGGTCTTGGAGGTGGTTAAGAGTTGTCCCGGAACGTCCAGCTCCCTCCTCAGAGTGGCCTTCGGAGTAAAGAGCGTGGTGCTGTTCTGCACCTGCTACACTGCACGTGTCTTTCACCTTCCTGTGCTCACTGCATCCGAAGAAAGACTCCTGGAGTGACTCAGCTGTGGTCAGGAGGCTGTGGTCACCAGAGCTGCAGTGAGTCCTGGGTGCTGTTCCCATGTGCCAGCTACAGGTTTGCTTTCTCTCCTGTTTGTCTGGTGAGATTCCAGGTTACCATCAACTCATCTTCCAAAAATTGAGTGGACTCTAGGTCATTTTACCACAAAACAATAATGATAACAATTGGCCACAAGGGGGCTGGGGATTTAGCTCAGCAGTGTAAGCACCTGCCTTGCAAACGCGTGGTCCTGAGTTCGATCCTCAGTACAGATAAAAAACAAAACAAAACAAAACAAACAAACAAAAAACCAATCAGCCACAAGTGTGTGATTTGTTATACTTCGCAGAGTGCCCTCATTGACGAATTAGTCAATTAGTGCCTCATTCATTTATCCACTTATTAGTTCAATCCATGTGTGTTGAGAGCGGCCGAGGGAAGGGGCTGTCCTAGGTGCCGGACACAGCTCCTCCAGGGGAGACAGAGGCAGACATGAAATCCTGGGATTCTGCTGAGGCAGATGAAGGGCGGAGCATGGTGTGGCGCAGCCGGGTTCCGTGGGGACCGGCAGGCTCTAGGCCCAGTGGATGCGTTCCTGTGCCTCAGTTCTGTTCCCACCTCCCTGGGATCCTGCTTACGCTGCAGGGATCCTGCATGGCTTCCTCGCTAGAGCAGTGTGGAATCCTGTGTCAGGTGCAGACTTCTTGGGCACAAGGAGAAAGGTGAACGTGCGCAGCCTGGCAGTCGGGGACAGTCACTCAGAGGAGCGATGTGTATGCTGAGACGAGAGGAAGGACGAAGGCCCAGCCAACGTCAGGAGGCTCAGAAGCCCAAGATGGAGGAGCAGATCCCACACTGAGAGAAGCCCGCTGGGCAGTCCTGCGGGGCGGCCGGGGGCAGTTGGAGTTGATGGTCCCGCAGGCTGTGCCTACCTGGCTTTTGTGTAGAAGGTGATGGAGTCATCGGAGGCTCTTAGGCCTGCAGGGACTGATGGCACCTGTTGTTTTCTCCTGTGCCTCTGGGAAGGCAGCCTGGAGAGCAGAGGGGACTGGATCCTGTCACCAGCTGGAAGTTGGTGAGAGAGATGCAGATACCTGGGCTAGAGGATGGCAGTAGTGCTGAGAAGAGCAGAGGGATTCGAACTATATTTTGGATGCCAACTGGGCAAGACTTGTTGGTGCACTAGGTGGGGGGATACAGGAAGGAGAGGCCTCAAGCATGACGGCCGGGCTTATAGCAGAAGACTGGTAGATGCCAGATGTCCATGGCGGGGGAATGGAGTTTGTGTTACTTATAATGGAATATTACTCAGCCATAAAAGAAGCAAGTGCGAATACATGCTACAACTTGCATAAATCTTGAAAACAGTATGTGATAATATAAGTAGGAGAAGTCAGACACAAAAGATCACATATTGTGTGACTGCCTTCCTGTGAGGTATCTAGAAGATGTAAATCCACAGATGTGTGATGCCTGCTGGGGGCTGGGGAAAAGGGTGATAGGGTGTGGTTTCCTTTCAGGGTGATGAAGATGATTTAGACAGAGGTGGTGGGTGCACATGTCATGAAGCTACTAAATGCCACTCAGTATGTCTTTGAGCTATGTAGGTATCGCCTCACTTTGAAAAAACAAGGTTGGTCGAGCGGGAGCACCTTTCCTATAATGGAGGGGATTGGTGGGAGCAGGCTGCAAGCGTGGTAGGAATTGGAAACCCTCCTTCAGATACGCTCATCGAGCAGCTGTGTGCAGCCATGCACCGGTCACACACCTGGCCTGGCAGTGTCATCGGCCCTGGGTGTCCTCGGCCAGGAGCACAGATGATCCCTGGGGACAGAGAGTGCAGCACACAGGGCTGGGCTTTCTTTAATACGCAGGAGCTGTTGTCCTTGTATTCAGATGGGGAAAACAAGGGTCCCCCACATCGAAAGCACCCAAGGTCAGGCGGTTTCTCTTGTGGGCCTCCCAGCCTCCCTGTCCCACTAGGACCCACAGCAAGCGCCTCACCCTCGCTCTCCCTCCCTCCCCTCAGCGTCGGTGCTGAGCTGGGCATCTGCTGGTGAGAAGGCAGGTGCGGCTCTAATCCTAGGGACTGGGCCGGTGAAGATGCACCTGCAGCCCAGGGATCCAGGGCCTGAGAGCCTCAGGGCAGGGACAGCTGTCCCAGGTGTGGGGACAGCGATGGTGACGCTGACTGAGATCTGCAGCTGCAGCAGAAGGCGAGTGGTTGGTTCTCTGCGAACTCGCTGTCCTATCCCCAGCCCTTCCCGGCTCACTGCGCTTTCCAGCTGGTGGAGAGCACCTACGTTTTCTAAAATCCTGGAAGCACTGAAAGCCGAGCCTTCCTTTTTTACTTGTGGCGTGGGGTCAGTGATGCCCACTGCTTGGAGCAGGAAATCCATGTAAGAGGTGAAGAGCTGGGTGCTGTTTGAATGCTCTTTTGGAGAGGAGGAGGTTCGGAGTGCACTGTTTGAATCACCAGTGCTGCCCTCTGAAGGTCTGGGGTGGAGCGTGACAGTCTCCATGTCCAGAAAGCACCCTAGCTGCTTCTGATAAAAGCGAGTTCAGGACCCACTGGTGTAGAGCAGGTCCCCTTTGCTGTGATGGTGAAATGGTTAAGCACCTGCAAGCAGAATTTCTCCTTCTAGGAATTCTTAGCCAATGACAGTGCTGGTAGATGATGTAATGTCTTGAGCTGGCACTCCATTGGTTAAGTGTATTGTTTCCCTTGCTGCTGAGCTGGAGCACAAGAGTTAATCATTCCCCAGCGCCTCTCTCTCTCTGTCTCTCTCTCTCTCCCTCCTCAGCGGTAGTCTTCTGCTAGGTGTGAACGAGTAGCAGGGCACAGCAGACTGTTCTTTTCTCCTTCCAATAAACTGCCACACTCTCCTCCTCCAAGCGGAGCACAAAGCACATGTCCCTGTAGTACTACAGAGGAGGAGGACTGAGCCAGGAGAGGAGGAGGAAGAGAAGGAGGAGAAGGAGGAGGAGGAGGAGGAGGAGGAGGAGGAGGAGGAGGAGGAAGAAGAGAAGGAGGAGAAGGAGGAGGAAGAGAAGGAGGAGGAGGAGAAGGAGGAGGAGGAGGAATCTTCAGAGAAAAGGGAGCCCTTTCAAAGTTCCTGCCACCTGGGATGGCCACAGCGCCAGGTCCCCCTGATGGATCACTGAGCTGCCACCTGCTGCTGAGTGTGGTCCCTCCTGGTGGAACCTTCAGAGCTGGGAGGTGAGCCCAGGGTTTGAGGGGTCTGGAGCAGGCTGGAAAACAGCCCTAGGCTGAGGGTCGTCAGGATGGCTCTGGGCCTGCTCGACACACACTATGAGGCTGCGAGGCTTAGGTTGGGACCCTCCGGGTCCCGGCAGATGCTCGGGAGGAGCTGTGCGCAGAATGGTCCAGTGCAGCTGGCTGTCAGGGCTCCCTGAGGAGAAATGCCGGCTCCGGGGCTCTGCACTGGGGGGCAGCCAGTGTGGCTGGTCCGGGGTCTCTGAGCAGCCACGAACCAGGCCCCTCCTTACATTGTCTGGACTGGGCCTTGGTGCTGGGGCTCAGGTGCTCTGGGCCAGGAGTCTCCGGAAATTCCTGAATGGCCTCAGGCATTTTGATCATGTTGGAGGGGGTCCCCGTCCTTTGAGTTGTCAAATCTGGCCCTTTCCTGAGTGGTCCAGGCCGGGGCTGTGGTGGGGCAAGGGGTCCGCTCGGGTGATGGGTGGGCAGCACGGGAGTGAGGGTCTTCTCGTTGGTGTTTAGTGAGCTGTGGACAATTGCTGCACCTGAAGCTTCTCCCTTGTTCAAAAGAGGCCCTGTGCCAGCGCACACAGGGTAGACGAGAGGAGTGGAAGTGGGAGTGGACGAGGGGCACTGAGCAGCTGTGAATGGCTGCGCTGAAGACAGGCTGGCCTGTGTCACAGGAAATTCCGAGGATCTTTGCATTTATGGACAGGCTGTGCCACCACCTCTCTCCTCTGACTGTTTAACAGTGACATAAATAAAAGGGTGTGCTATTGCTGTTTTTCTGAGCTGGGTGTTGTGTGTGTGGTAAATTCTTTGCAGAGAGTGAAGCGTGCAGTAGCACTCTCTCTGTGTCTTGTGTGACCCTCGGCCTCCGCCACCCGGTGCTTCAGGCCAGGCTTTGCCGACGCAGAGCACGCAGGTCCCCGAGCCTCGCTCGGTGTCCTCCTCGAAGGTTGCAGAGGCAGGAAGTTGGAGGGGCTGGTTTCAGAGCCACCGCAGCTCTGGCTGTGTGTGCGTTGGCTTGTGATGAGCCTGGGACTCAGAGGCTGGTGAGCGAGTGGATTTGATGTCGGTGGATGCTAGAACAGAGGGACATGCAGCCTGTGTGCCCTGGGTGCCCTCGGGTCACACTCCCTTTAATGAGTGCTCTTTCCCCACACCCCTGGGAGGGGTAGAATTCGCTCTACTCTGAAGAGGTGAGAACTAAGGCTGGTGGCAGCTGAGAGACTCGCCGGGGACCAAGGATCACCTCCTGGTAAATGCTCAGGCTGGCAGGTGACATTCTGGGTGGCAGCACAAGCCAGGCCCCTGTGGCACTTGGCCTGGAGCCCGTGTCTGCCTGTGCCTCCTCGCACGCACCTCTTTGTTCTGAAAATCAGGCGCTGGCTCTGAGACTGGACCAGTGTGGCTCATCTGTTCACTGTCTGGACGGCTGAGGTCAGGGTGTCCCGTCCAGGGTTGAGAGGGGCCCTGTGGTCCTTTGGACCTGGCTTCTCCACGTGGAGCTGAGAAATGGGGGATTTTTTCATGTCATTCGGGAAGTTGAAATATGGCAAGAAATGCAGACCAAGTCCCTTGTGTTGGGCATGTGAAATTATATTATTATTAATGAATTTTTAAAACCCTCCATTGGAGAACTTTGAGTGACCTGAATTTAGTTACCCCCACTTCCAGGGCACTTAGGGGTGCAGAAGGCTAGCAAGGACATCGGGACAGGGCAGGGCTGTATGGATGGTGGCTGGAAGGTGAGGACACTTCGATTGTCTGAGAGCTCCTCCAATCAGAGTGGGCAGGTCCTGCCTCTGTGGAAAAGGATGGGGCTGGAGCTGTGCACACCTAAAATACCAGACATTCCTGTCACTGGCTCTGTCCCTGAGCCTGCGTTCAGTGTCATCCCTTGTGAAAATGGGACTCAGAGGGCTGGCCCTGCAGGCTGCCCGGGGGCATCGACCAAGGGCCTGCGCAGCGTCCCTGGGACCTTCGGGTGCTCGGTTATCGTTCTCCGTGGAAAGGTGCTGCAGGCGGCCTTGTGGGTTTTCTTCTCCCCCAGCTCCCTTGTCACAGCAGTGGCACCTCAGCTGCTGGCAGGCCTGCAGGACCCTCCCAAGGCAGAGCTTGTCCCGTGTCCCTCGCCTCCCTGGCTCCAGGAGGCTGCACTTGGAAGGGGCGTTAGCTACAAGCTGTGCGTGGAATTTTGAGCCAGGGCCACTGTGCTCAAGGGTGGAGTGGGCAGTGGCTGTGCTGGGCGAGGTGAAGAAACATTGGAGGTGAAGTGCAGCTTCAGGCTGAGCGGTGGTGTCTTGGGTTTATTCATTCATTCGTTCCTCACATCCTTACGCAGTCCTCACCCTGCCGTAGGTGGCGTCCTGGACACAGGAAGCCCGCTGGTGAGCAGCACGGACAGGGTCCCTCCCGTCTCAGGTCTTACAGCCTGACAGCTGCAGACCCAGTGTGGAGTGCAATGTCACTCAGAGATGGGTGTGCTGGGGGACGTGACAGGAAGGGGCCACGGTGCAACAGCCAGTTAGAGATGGTCTCCGTGACGAGCTGATTTGAAGAGGAGCCATGAAGCTTAGAGTGGGTTTTGAAAATTTTGGAGAAAGGCAGAGGGGACAACAAGCAGCCTCAGGAAAGCAGTTAGACGGGGGTCCGTGGCACCCCTGAAGCCGAGCCCGTTGTAGACCCGGGGCCATGGTGGTGCTGGGGTCTCTTCCAGCTGAAGGTTCTGAGGAGCCTGCATGGCTTGACTGCTCTTTTCACTGAATTTATTTTTACACTGTCACATGGTAAAGTCGACTTCGGGGTGTACAGTTCTGTGACTTTGAGCACAAGTATTGATTCACGCAGCTGCTGCCACGCAGAGAAGACCCCAAGCAGTCCTGCAGCCCTGGCTGCTGTCCTTGGAGGTCACAGATCCCCTTCTCTGACCCCTGGTGGCCACGGGTGTTGCTGTGGTGTTGTCTTTTCAGGAATGCCACGTCTGAGGTCGCTTTTCTAGAATGCCACTGGAGTGGGAGGGCACACAGCATGTGACCCTCTGCGGTGGCTTCCTGCCCTCCACCTGACACTTTCTGAGGTCCCCCATGTGTCCACTGCTGGGCCAGGGCCGGTGCAGGGGTGGGCCACAGATTGTCGGTCTGTCCACCCTGGAGAGACACGAAGTTTCTGCAGCTGCAGGGTTAGAACAGCCACTCGGGCACTGGTGTTCCGGTGTGTGTGAGGACATAGGTTTCCCTTCTCTCGGGTGAATGCCCAGGAGTCAGGATGCCAGATATCTGGCTTTACGGGAGGTGTGGACTTTTCACCCCCTCTTCTGGCAGGATGGTGCCAGCGGCTCAGTGAGCGCTGAGCACTGGCAGCATTTTTAATTGTATTTCGTTCTGATAGCTCAGTGGAACCTTGGCACGGTTTGAATTGGCGTTGCTGTGGTTTGATCGTGATGTTGGATACCATTTCCTTTGTGTGTTTGCTATCCTTGCATCTGCTCTGTCGGTAGCGCTCAGTCTGTAGCTTTTATTTTAATTGCTTTTGTTTTTGTTACGGTTGAGCTGTTAATATTCTTTATATCTTCTGGATATGGGAATGTGGGATTGGAAATGTTCAGCATGTGCTTAAGGAATCACCCTGGATGTGTGGTGTGTGGTGAGGGGACTCAAAGGTGGTGGGGGGCAGGGGGAGAGGGAGGGTAGGAAGTGACCATGGCAGTCACCTGTGGGTGACAGATGCTGGATCCTGAAAGGTGAGACAACTCATGCAGCTTGGAAGTGAAGGTGCCTCCGTGCGGGGAGATGTGAGCTGGGAGGGAAGAGGCGCCGAGTGTGCAGTGCTGGGAGGGTGCAGAGTTTCAGTGGAGCCCTGCTGCAGGTAGCTGACGGGCTGGTGAGGGGAGACAGACCCTGGCTGGTCACAGGACAGGACTGGGCAGGCCTGGGGGCGTGGAGTCAGGAGTGGGGAAGCCCAGGTGGGGCCCAGTCACTAGGTGGGAGGTTCCACGGCTGCTGCTGGACAGCTACTCTCCAACCTCAGTGTCTGCATCCCCACCCCCACCCAGGGCCGGGAAACACGTGGTCCCTGGCCATGGCCCCACACGCCCTGACTTCCTCAGGGCGGGCTGAGCCCACTGGAGCTGAGCCACACTCACAGGAGAGGTGGCGCTGCCCTGGGGTCCGGTGGGACTTCTGATGTGGAGGACAGTGGGGAGGAGTAGCCGGGCACAGGAGCAAGGAGGCCATGGCTCAGGAGGGTGACAGGCTGGAGGTCACCTGAGCTGAGTGTATGTCGGGCAGCAGTGATGACCTTGTCCAGAGCACTCAAAAGGTGGGAGAAGTCATCAGCTTGAGGCCCACCATGGGGACGCGGCCAGCAAGGACGAGGGCTGGATGTGTGCGGTGCCTGCCATCTCTGGACGCAGGGCCCAGATGACGGCCTGGCGCCACTGAGCTGTGAGTGCCACTTCCGGCCTTCCCTGAAGTGCGGCACAGGCTGGGGTCTCCGCTTGCTAGAGCCACCCCTTGCTGGGGCATCACTCGTTACTGCGTAACGTGTTTCTCTCCCAGTCCCTTTGCCAGGCAGTGTTTACATGGCTCAGCTCGCTGACTCCTCACCGTGGCTCCGAGGATGAGGTGGAGTTATTCTCCCTGCTTAGGAAGGCAACTGAGGCGGGGAAGGGTTAGCGATGGCCTAAGGTCACGAGCTAAGACCCTGAGGGGACAGGTGTCCCCGTGGAGCTCTGTGTGGGTGCCATGGAGCTGCTCTGGGGAAGGAGCGAGAGGAGGAGCCGCGGCCTTCAGCGCTGGCCTGGCCTGAACTGCCGGAGGCTCCTTCTCCAGGCCTTCCCGGCTGGGGTGACTTAGTAGAAGCTTCGAGGTGAAGAGTTTTCTTTCGGAGCGTAGCCTTGGGTTGGGGCCTTCTGCTCTTGTTCATTCCAGTTGAGCCAACAACAGTGCAGCCTGGGGAGCGTGGTGTCAGGTCATGACGCCAGAAGCCCCTAGTGGGGGCCGAGCAGCCCTGCGTTGCTGTGATTTCAGGGATCTTCCTGAACCACACCCGCCCCACCTCCTCCTGCTTTAAGCAGCCAGCTCTCTCCCCCAGCAAATGGTCTATTGGGCTGGAATTCGGAAGGCAAATGGTCAAATCTACGTTCAACCGGGTGTGGTGGTGCACCCCTCTAATCCCAGCACTGGGCAGGCTGGGGCAGGAGGGTCACTGCGAGTTCAAGGCCAGCCTGGCTACAGGGTGAGTGCGAGGCCAGCCTGGGCTGCATAGTGAGACCCTGTCTCAGAAATGCACAGACACGAGAGCGTGTTCATTGTTTCCTAAGGAAGGATTAACTGACGGAGAGCGCTGTGGAGAGGGCGGTGCCGTGGATGTGTGGCCTGAGAGGCTTTTTCCCATTGTGTCTTAGTTCAGGCTGCTGTAGAAAGCGATGTCATGGTCCGAACCACAGCGTGTTTCCCGCAGCTCTGGGCCTGCCTAGCGTGGGACCCTGGCGTAGCACAGTCTGGGTCTGCTCAGGCCTCCTCCTGGTGCATACCGGGCCAGCAGCTGGCTGTGTTCTTTAGCAGAGAGCGGGGAGAGGAAACCAGCTCCGTCTGCCTTTGGGGAACACTACACTCGCTCTGACCTCACCACCCCCCAGGCAGGTCTCCACCCACCATAAGACAAAGGTTTCACATGTAATCGTGGAGACACAGTGGCAGGCCACCCAGGTTTGCCATGCAGAGACCTCTGGAGGCTGCAGAAGCTGTGTGCTGCCGTCTGGAAAGACTGGAACTTTGCTTGGCAGAGGGAGGGTGTATCTCTCAGGATACTTCCTGCGGGAGCTCAGAGCTGACCTCGGAAAGACGCAGGGTTCCCTGATGCAGAGGGCTGGGAAGAGATGTGGAGGGGCGGGAAAAGGGCGGTCCCGGCAGGCAGTCCCCGTGTGGTGGTGGGAGTGTGCAAGAGCGCTAGTGAACAAGTGTACTGTGGTCCAAGAGGAGGCAGAGATGAAGTGCACAGGGCAGGAAGCATCCGTCTTTGGTACCATGCTGGCAGCTCGGGCCTTCGTGAGGCGAGGCTGCCGTGTCTCGGCAGGACATGACGCAGTCAGATGTGTTTGTTGTGAAGTCCCGGGCAGCTGTGAATCCGAGCTGGGTGTGCAGGACACCGGCGTGGGTGTGAGGGTGCTGCTCGGAAGGTTTGCAACGCAGGGTCCAGGGAAGAGCTGGGCACGTCCGAGCGGGCCTGAGAGAGTGGAAGGAGGCAAGGAGCCGCCACTCAGCCCCACGCCAGCACATGCTCCTTTTCCCTCACTGGGCTGTGTGGAGGTGCACTCGACACGATCCCTGTCTCCAGCATTTATAAAGAACCATTGGTACCCTGGGAGGGGGGCGCTTCTGGTTCTTCTGAACGACGCTGTGTGCAAGCTCTTCCACGTCAGTCCTGGAGGTATGACAGTGAGGAACAAATAGCCCCTGTCTTCCTGGACATCCCGTTCGAGCCAGGGCTGCAGAAATGAAATCCTGCAGAAGTACAGTCTGTGTTGCGTTTGGTGATGGTGAGGATTACAGAGGAAATCAGTGCGAGGAGGAGGGAGACGGTGGAGGGAGGACTGCACTTTTTCAGAAATACGACATTTGCATAAAGAACTGAAGCATGCTGGGAACACTGTTATAAATATATAAACTCAGTAGGCCTTTTACACCTGTGGGTTCCACCAACCGTAGGTCAAAAGTATTTGGGAAAAAATCGCACCTGACCTAAACACGTGTACTCCTCAAACATTACAGTTGAACAGGTGTTTTCACAGCTTTGACACCGAAGTAGGTGTCAGAAGTGACCCAAAGGTGACCTAACGCATGGGAGAGGTGTGTGTAGGTTGCCCACAAACACCTTGAACTTTTACGTGAAGGACTTGAGTGGCTGCAGAACAGGCTTCCTGGAATCCATTCCCCCAGGACACCAAGCAGTGACTGCCAAGAAGCTGCTGGGACCGACACCCCACACCCACAACTTAAAGATGGAGAGGTTCACGTGGGTTCATGGCTTCCAGAGGATTCCGTCCACAGCTGGACAAAAGGCCTGGCGGAGGAAAGGTGCTCACGTCATGGTAGTCAGGAAACAGCAAAAGGAAGAGCCCGGGACAGGAATGCTCCTTCCCAGGCCGCTGCAGAGCCCATGCCAAGCAGCCCCACCTCCTACGGCACGTTCGGCCATGAGCTCGTCGTTGGGTTAATGCTCCAGTGAGCACAGGGCCCCGGGATCCGGTCTCTCCCAGCTCTGAGCACACAGGATTTGGGGGTATTTTAACCTATACTGTATAGAAGCCAGAGCCCCTACTTGGGTCCTCCTGGGGCGATAGGTTGAACGTCAGCTTTTGGGCCAGGCAGCCCTGAGTGTGAATGCTAGCTTCACCCATGCTGCCTGGGTGGTGTAGGATGTGTGTCTCCTCTGTGAGCATCTTCCGCTTCCCTTCCTGGCACTGCCAGGAGGCTGAGGTCCGGCGCCTGTGAAGGAGGAGGAGAGCTCAGGCTGTGCCCCAGGCGTCATGAGGCACGCCAGGGCAGCTGCACCGAGGGCTGGTGTGCTGTCAGGCTTCCAGCCCCGCTGCAGCCAGCCCTGCGCAAGTCTGGGGACTTGGGACGGGGAGCCACGAAGCCCTGCTCAGCCCACTGCCACCTGCAGCCCCGTGTCCTCCGGCCCCAGCTCCTGGAGGCTGCCTCAGCCACTCCTGGAGAATTAGGGGGCGGGCAGCCACTGGGCTGCAGGCCGGCTGCTGGTCCAGACGACTGCACGCTTGGAAGGCAGGCGCTTAAGCCACTGAGCTAAATCCCCAGCCCAGGACCCCTCTCTGGCCCTGGCTGTCCAGTCACAGGGGTTGCCACTCCTCACCATCCCCCCAGCCACCCTGCCCGCCTTCAGGGGTCCGGGGTCCTGCTGAGGTCTGCGTCCCGAGCAGCCTCAAAGGTCCCAAGCTTGCTGAGAAGGCCTCTGTCCCCAAGCAGGTCCACACGCTGGAGGGATAGGACATGAAAAGGGCTTTTGTGATTAAAATATTAAGAATAGAGATGAAAGAGCGGGGTGGGAAGGTGGGCAGCGTGACCAGTGCGTGCCACAGACCGGCTCTTTCCACAGTTGAGGGGCCCCCAAATCCCCACTCCCAGCTCATCCCAGGTGGTGGCGCCTCCTGCAAATCAGCGGGATCTGAAAACTCTGCCTCCCTCTGCCATCATGTGTCATCAACCCATAGGTCACACAGGTATGGCCTGAGGGGACGTCACAGCTGCTTGGCCAAAGCTCAGCCACTTCTGGGGTGCAG
>PVJX010024741.1:0-27731 GCA_004027295.1 Dolichotis patagonum | reverse complement strand
GTGGGTAAGATGGATGACCATATTGTTGTTTTTGTCAGATCGTGGAGCAGAACTGTTAACAGTCTCACTGTTTGAATGTCTACTTTACATGCTTTAACTTTGTAATTTGAACAACTATTTCCAAGAAGTCAGTATATAATTAGTCAAGTAATAATTTCTTAGGTTTTATTGTTGTACTTTTCCTTTTTTCCTTGGAATATTGTATGGTTGCTACCCTTTATTCTGTTTTATTTTGTTTTGTTTTTTCCTCTTTAAATAAAATAAAAATAAAAAAAATATGTTTAAAGATGCACTTATATCTCCAACTCCTAATGGTTTAACATCTAACATTAAATGAGTTTGATTTGATAAGAAAAAGTCTAAATTCCCAACAGGTAAACAATGAAAGATATGAACAGACACATCATAAAACATAAACTACAAGTAGCCAGTTCATAATAATGTTCTACCTTACTTGGAATCAAGGAAATGAAATAATATTTTCCCAAATACAAAGCTATGGGAGTTAAAAAGCAGATATATCTTGATACTAACAAGGCTATACTACACTATAGCTAGTATAACCTGGCAGGAAGAGCAGGAGGAAGAAAAGAAAGAACAACCTGGAGGGAAACAACGTGACAACAGGGAACAAGCATCTTAAAAGTTGTTCATATTTTTGACAGTGAAATTCTCTCTGTAGAACTCTATCCCTGGCCAAAGACCTGAAATGCAGAGTACAGTTTACCATTCAGTTATTTATCATGGCCCCAAACTGCAGGCTCCATAAATGCACAAAGTACGAAGAGTTCCCAAGTACATGGGCAGAGCCAACACCTTGACACCTGGCTGTTCAAATCTCCAAGGTTCCCCTCACTCAGAGAGGAGGAAGCTCAGCGTAGTCCTCCTCCCTGGACATCATGTGACCAGTTCCCTCCTGTTCCCAGGTCATCTCATGGACACCCTCCTTGACTACTTCCTTAACTCCCTGCCTTATTTTTCTCTGTGCTTATAGTATACAAGTTCCAGGAAAATCGGGAGTTCCTCCTGTTTACCATCAAGAAGTCATCCAGCAGCAAATGAGGAGGGCTCCCTTTCCCGTTTCACCACACAGGAGAAGTTGGCCCCTACTGCATCTCTGCAGTAGGACACCTTATCTCACAGGTGGGGCCCCTACAGGGTTCCACAACTGGTCACCATGGGGAAAAAAAAAAAAAAAAAAAAAAAACCCTGGCGAGAGATGGACCGTGTCTGCCATGGACACAGGAAGAAGCGAGGGTGCATGTCTGCCCTTCCTGGCCCATGGGAGCTACAAGTTGCTCACACTCGAGTTTGCTTTCAGCCTGTCTCTCCTCCTCTTCACTTCTTCCCCACCCCAAGGACCAAGGTTCCCCAGACCAAGGCTTCCACTACTACTCCCCTCCTTCCATACTCTAAACCATATTCTAAAACCAGCAGGACCACTGCAAACCACTCTGTATCCAAACCAAACTTTCCCCACTAAAAGACTTTAAAACAAACAGTTCTCCTTGGGAGGACCCCCTCAGAGTGGGCAGCCACACACAGCCATGCCTGGCGGGCGGAGGCACCTGAGGTCATTAGCCCGTGCCAGCTTCCTAGAGTTCAGGGAGAGAGAGGTCACAGAGGTGGAGGACACTCCTGTCCAGCTGCAAGAGCTCTGACCAAGCCACGACAGAGGGGAAGTAAAGCCCTGTCCTTTGGCAGGAATACCATCGCCAACCAAAACGGGCCCCCAGTTTCCTCAAATGACTTTGCAAAGGAGCTCTCGGGCAGCAGTGAAAGCTATGAGGTGAGAGGGCAAACTAAGGCCGAGTGGGTGGAATAGGTATCCAGGGAGGTCACTATGCCCACAGTGACAGGACAGTAAGAGGTCAGGGACAGAGCTGCTGCCTCCACTACCCTGGCGCAAGAAGAAAAGAAAGAGGACACCTCTGCAAATATAATGTCACAAGAAGGAAACAAGAAGAGTGACCAACCAAGAAAGAGAAAACGATACAGCCAGACATAGTGGCACACACTCATAATCCCAGATACTTGGGAGGCTGAGTCAGGATGATTACCCAGTCTGGGAAACTTTAGTAGGACCTAACTCAAAATAAAACCTAAAAAGAGATTGGGGGGGGGTGTCAATTCCCTGTACAAAAAGAAAAAAATTATAATCTTAAAAACAGTAGGAAAATCAGACATGTGTGTAAAAACCGCATTTGTTTCTCTAGTGAGAAGCTAAAAGTGTAAATAAGGTAAAAAATAATAGGTATTGTGAAATGGGAAGAAAATGTTCAAGTGGGGAGGGGAACAGGGAAAAGGGAGGAAGGAAGAGGGAAAAATAAAAACATGAGAAAAGAAGGAAAATATGGAAACAAAGCTTTTGTCAATGGAGAGGAGAGGGCAGGTTGAAGGAAGGTAAGAAAATGGGAAAAAAACAAGTTACACCATGTCTAGGTACAAATTCTCTATGAGGAATGTGATCATTATGTATCCCTAAAATCTGACTGGAAAATAAAAGGTAGCAATAGAGTTTGAAAGAAACAGAAATGGTACAAAAGAAGTAGAGTGCTTGGCTTTGCACTGTATAGAAATTTAAAAATGTAAGTCCAATGTAAACATAAAACGTAAATATAAAACATAAACCCAACAGGAAAAAATGAGTAAGGGCTGTGGTTGTGGCTGAACTGGATGAAACACAATGGTGGCCGTGGGTTTGATCCTCAGCAAAAAGAAAGAACTGAAAGAGAAAAACAAGCTGGGACGTACAACATTATCATGAGAAATTCAATAAATGTATCAGCCAGGCCCTGAGGACTGGGGATACTCCATACAATACATGAAGGAAAGAAAACAGCAGTTAAAACAAAGTAAAATGCAAAAAGAAGTCCTCCTTTGGTGCCCTCCCCGGTTATATCCCAACCACACATCCAGGCCGAGTCTTAATTCTGTGAAGCGCAGACATTCTAGAAGCAGCTACCACAGAAGACATCTCAGGGATCATCCCGACCGCTCCCTGACACACACACATGCTCTGCCTCCAGCTTCCACCTGGAGCCCCGAGGGACAGGGACCACAAGACCTTCCAGGAAAACTTTCCTTTCCCATTTTCCAGAATGGGGCTGCTCAGAGGTCTCCCTTCCAAGACCTGGTTCTACCCTTTTGAGTTGACCACAAAGTCCGGTCCTTGCACAAGATGATCCTTCAAATGCTGGGGGTGGAAAGGTTGTCCCCACGGGGCTTGGTCTGGTCCCCCGCCCCCCCCAGCACTCAGCAGTTCTGGATGCTCTACTATCAGGACAACTGGCAGGAACACCTGCCCACTTCCAGCAGAGTTCACTCCAGGTGACCCGATACACTGCCTCTGCTTCCTACTCTATCGCAGGAGACTTCATTTCATTCAAAACAAACCCACTGGGAGGCTCCTCGAGTTTCCAGCCCGCTCCACATAGCTGGCTTGAATCGGGGTAGGTTATTTCAGACCAGAAGCCCCAGCTACATACACCAGCTGCCTAGGGCAGTGCGAATACCCCACTTGAGGCCTGTGTTAAAGGACCGGAACACGGAGTGGGCCAGGCAAAGGGACTTTCAAGGCACAGAAGAGGTGGTGAAGTCAGAGTTCACACCAGGGTGTGTCTTAGCTCCTCAACAAGCGCACAAACCACCTGCCACCTCCTTACAGAGACAAATGAAACCAATGAGACATGTGGTTTGGGTCTTGTGCCCCATGGGAAGGCAGGAAGAGTGACAGGAAAGTTAGACCTCGCCTGGGGCTCCAATGTCTCTGCTACATACTGGCAGTGTGACTCAGAGTCTTGACTGACTAGTTTTCCTCTATAGCAACTCTTCTGAGCCTCAGTTTTATTTGTGAAACGTGGCTGCTCACAGCCAACCTACAGACCTGGCGTGAGGTCAGAGGATAACCCACGGAAAGCATCCCACCCCACCAGGCACAGCCAGCACTGGTAACTGCTCTTCTCTCTCCCTTCCGTCCTCCTTGGTAGCATCCTTCCAAAAACAAAAAATTTTTTTTTCTAGTTTGTTGCCAATTTTTCCATTCTAAAAATCTGGCTTTCTGGCATCTTCTTAAGCACACAAAGATGCTGCAGCTGAAACTGTATTCCCACACAGCGTCAGATCTACGTGGTACCTGCTCCGCCGAGCTGGGCCAACTCTCTTTCACCACTCTCCACCCAGCCCTGCTGCTCGCCCCAGCCCCACTCACCAACCTTGCACTTCCCTGACCTAGTGGGCATGTGAACTGGCACCAGACCACAGAGGGGTATCTTCCTTGGCTTCCCCTGCCTGAAAATGTCTGCCAAGTCATTGTTTCTCCCAGACAAAACAAATAGTTCTTTTCTAATTATGACAAACCAGACAACATTCTCCCAATCACAAAGCAGAGTGCCCTACTACATGCAAGTGCTTTCCAAGATAACTGAGATCTGCTGTGTCCAAGTCACTGCTAGGAGTTGGGGTCACAGGACACAGAAGACAAGGCCTCTGCCCATCAGAAGTGGGATCCATAAAGCCCTTCAAGGAAGGCATGGGAAACTTTTTTCTGTATGCTCTCTGTGGCAACTGACCTCAGCCATTGCGGCCAGAAGAGGCCAAGGATAACATGCAAACAGGCAGGCCAGGCCGAGTTCCAGGATTTACAAAAGCCTATATGCAGTAGATTCAACCCCACACACCATGATTTACTTAAATTTCTCCATTTGATGCATTCACACAACATACCTCAATTTCCAGGGGAAAAGGTGAGGTCTTAAGAGAAGAGATTTGATCCTATGGATTCAATGGTAGCAAGATCGTGCCCCATAGAAGGACAGGCTGCCTGCTGGAGGCGTTTCTCTGGTGTCACACAGACCTGGGTCATTAAGTAAGGACGGCACCTTGAGCAAGTACAGTAGTCTTCCTGTGCAGAATTTCTTGCTATAACACTGGGGTAATAATCAGAGGTACTTTCGGGGTGGCTGTGAGGTCTAAGTGAGATCGCTGGCTGAAGGCTTCACACAGTACTTTCCACACAGCGAGTGCCTGGTACTCATGGCCGTGGTTCTCTCTTGAATGAATGGGACTGTGCTGCACCCATCTTCAGATCGCTGGTGTCACACAGCAGGTGCCTGATAAATGCTTGCTAAGCCCACGGGCCACATTACCATATTCCTCTGCCCTCATCCAGCTCCCCCAGCCTTCAGAGCCATCCTAGAGCGTACCAGAAACCGTGCCACTGCCTTTTAATTAAGAACATGCTAATAATCATTCAAACAGCATCTTAAAAAGTTTTTCAAAGTGATGGGAAGAAAACCAAGAAGCTACACTGTAGGAGAGTGCTATTTAATGCATGGCTTTTGGGATCAGCAGTCTCCTGAAGGCCTATGCAGTCTCAGGGCTTAGCAGCCTCTCCCCCCAAGCCCCAGTAGTCTACAACCCAGCCACAGAGCCCCCCTGCAGGCAGCAATATGCAGCCAGGCCTGTGGGTGAGGGGGCAGCAGTCCAACCTGAAGGTTTGCATGGTTCAAGGGTCTGACAGAGGGGGTGCGGGAAAGGAAAGGGGAGGTCAGTTCTTGGTGCACAAAGCGCTGTCCATACAGGCTGACAGGACCTGCTTTCAAATGTCTCTGGTGATGCCTGAGCCCAGCAGTCCAAGCAGAAAGGGCCAAAGAAATTAGGGGACGCAGGCCATCATGTCCTCCAGGATAGCCAAGGGCAGGCCCCACTCACCTTCAGCGCCGATGGACACCAGTTTGACCCCCTTGCTGGCTATGAAATCCAAGGCCTTGTTCACGTTAGAGATCTTGTGCACCCGCATCTTGCCTCTCTCCGGCTTGGCCAACCGTTCACCTGATTGAGGAAGAACAGGCAGATGAGGCAGAACTGTTGAAAGCCAGCTTTAAATAGCACTCTCCTACATGCTTTCACAACTCTTTCATCCATGGCGCCCATGGACAGGCATGTGTGTGCAGGCACACACACCACTCGGGTGCTGGAGAAGACCACTTCAGAAGGGAACACGAGTGCCCACCCTGCCTCTCCTCTCTCCCTGCATGTACTCATTTGCAGACTGAAACCTGCATGTACTTACTTCATAAGTATTTCCTCACTAACACTCTAATATATGCCAGGGATTGGGCTGGGGGTTGTGAGTCAAGTATTTTCTTGTCATTATAGAATTATAATCTAGTAGGAGAAACAGACTTTAAATAAACACATAATGTCTGGCCGGGGATTTAGCTCAGCGGCATAAGTGCCTGCCTGGCAACTGTGAGGTTGCGAGTTCGATCCTTGGTACCAAAAAAAAAAAAAAAAAAAAAAAAAAAAGAAAGAAATATAATAATGAACAAATACCAAGAAGAGTCAGTGCTCTTTCAAAAAGAAGGGGGTGGGGGAAAGAATTTGGGAATGGTCAGGAAAGACCCAAAGTCAGCTAAACACTACAGGGAATGATAATCATGGCAGAAGAGCACTGTGTGCAAAGGCCCTGAACCCTAGACTGTACTGCGAGTGTAGGTGCCTTACTGTATCCTGAAAAAGTCCCCTGGTGTTGAAAATGCTGCCCACATGAACCATTTCAGACCACTGCTCCTGTCCTGTTACACAGCCTCCTGTGAGTGTCCACAGCTCAGCTCCAAGTCAACTTACACACACACACACACACACACACACACACACACACACACACACAGGGCTGCAAGGACAGAAGCTGCAGGAGAGTCAGGTAGAGGCACTACTTCTCCAGCTATCCCATGAGCACTTCAACCCTAGTACAGTTTGTATCTAGATGGCCTCCCAAAGCCTCATGCGCTCATAGGGCTGGGCTTCTACAGTTTGTGATCAATTCGTGGCCCAATGCAGGGATTATGGGTATTGGGTGCTATACCCACCCTGGGTCAGGCGGCCTGCATATAATATAAGGAAGAGTCTTCTCTTTCACTCTCCCCTTTTTGCTCTTTTTGATTTTGCCCTGTCTTCTACCACCCAGAAGTGCTGCTCCTCTGCCATGTGCTACCCTGCCTTGGAGCCAGCTGATTATGGACTGAAACCTTCACAAACTGTAAGCTAAATAAACCTTTCCTTCCTTAGTTTTGGGCACCGGGTATTTTGTCTCAGCAATGAGAGAAAAGTAAGCAAGACAGAATTTGGTACCAGACAAGTGGGATTGTTGTGACTATACCTGACCATGTGGTTCAAGAGGCTTTGGAAATGGCTTGTGGGAAGAGTTTAGAAAAGTGTGGAGATTTCATCTGAAAGTGTAGAGCTGAAGTGTTAGGCTCTATATGGGAGATTCTGGTCAGACTCGAAAGACCAGAAGGTCGAGAGAAATCCTGCCAGGTAAAGTCCAGGCTCAGGATTTTTCTGCTGTGAGTAAGGACTGCACTGGCTGTTGGATTCCAGATGATGTGTGTATGTCTTGGCAAAAACTTTGTCTGCAGTTTGCTCATATCCAGAGACTAAGATTAAAGGCAGTAGTCTAATTAATCTGGCAGAATAAATTTCAAGGCAGTCAAATGTTAAGGCGGTGGCATCACTATTGTTGAGGGCATTTAGCCAGATTTATGTTGAGAATAAAGAGCAAAGAGCCCAGCAGGATGATTTAAAATGTGAGGTTAGCCAGAAACAAAGCGCCGATAAAGCTGTGGACTGCAACGATAGAGCTGAGGAGATCTTGATTGCTGAGAAGGAGCAGGAGAACACAAAAGATGGCCTGAGAGCATCTTAAGAAGCAACAAGTCCCCACCCTTTGCTGCCTCAAAACTGCTGAAGTCAGAATTTGCTCTGAGGAGAAAGCCACAGAATGGTGGGTGCCACACAAGGTTCCAGAATAGCAGCAGCCATGCCATGTGCCAGAATGGCAGTGGCCTAGGAAATTTGTTTCTTGGAATTGGATTCAGAGTGCTCAGCAATCCAGGCACTTGACCCCTACAGCCAAGAGGGAAGCCAGGCTCCAGCTGGCAGCAGACCCTGGCATCACCCACATGGTGCTGGTTTTAGGCAGATGCAGAATACAAGAGTTGTGGGGTTAAGAAGGATTCCATCCCAATTTCAGAAGGCTTAGGGTGTCAGGCAATGTGCCCCTTAGAGGGCAGTGTGTGAAGCTGTGAGAGTGAGGCCAAAGGTACAGTAGAGACCCCAGAAGTCTGGAGAAGCCAGGAACATGGATCATCTGAGGAAACCTGCAAGGAGAGGGCAGAGTGGACCCAAGAGAGAAGCCATGAGAACTATAACCACTGGAAGTGACATAGGGACGGAGTCACAAAACCCCTTTGGAGCTCAAAACTTGCCACAGATTGCTTTGGATGTTCCACATGGAACTGTAAGACTTAATGTTTGCCCTCCTGGAGTTTGGACTTACTTTGGTCCCATTCCTTTGTGGTCTCATGTGTAACTTTTGGAATGGAAATGTCTATATTGTACCACTGAATGTTGGAAGCCTTTAACTTTTCATCTGAATAAGGACTCACAACTAAGAGTTGGCCTTAGATCTCAGAGGAGACTTGAGATTTGCACTTTTCATCAGTGCTAAAACTGTTACAGCTTTGACAACTCTTAGAGATGGACTAAAATGCCTCTTGCATGAAGGGATATGCATGAGTCTTTGAGGGGACAGGGGCTGGATATTATGGTTTGTGTCTAGATGTCGCCCAAAGCCTCATGCAGTCATAGGTGGGCTTCTAGAGTTTGTGACTTTTGTTCATGGTTTATCCTGGGATTATGGTGCATACTATACCCGCCCTGAGGTGGGTAGCCTGCATATAGTATAAGAGAGGGAAAGAGGTTTGCTCTCTTGCTCCTGTTTGCTCTTTCACCACCATAAAATGCTGCCCCTCTGATTATGGACTGAAACCTCTGCAAAATGGGAGCTAAATAAACCTTCCCTTCTTTAACTTTGGGCATCAGTATTTTGTCTCAGCAATGAGAAAAAAGTAAGTCAAATCCCAAACAGAGTGTCTAGGCACCTCCTAACAGGATTCACAAAAAGCAACATGTGTGGCCATACCCAAAAAGGAATGTGAAGCTTGCAGAGTCCATAAGGGTGAAGGAAAACCAGGCCTGTGTGTGCCGACCTCCAGCCAGACAGCAGCAGTCTGGCTAAGAAGGCTCCAAGCTGGCAGTGTGACGCTGGACCATGTCTGCCTCTCAGCAGGCGCCCCTTAGCTTCTGGAAGGAATGCAGACTCCCTGCACAGATGTAACTGGGCCTCCTTTCCTGAGGAACACAGCTGCTTTCTTATTAATCTCATTCAGGGCTTTCCTCAGGCCCAGCAAGGCACCCCACTATCTCCTGCCAGAGAAGAGGCACAGGGCTCCCTACTTCCCCTCAGAGGGATGGAGGCAGCGCCACATCCTTCCCTGGAGGCTGCTCCTGCTGATATCACAGCTCTGGGCTCGGCCAAGCCAGTCACTCACCAGCTGTGCACACAAGCTGAACTAGGCCTCCATGAGGCCAGTGGAGGCGGCCAGGGCTAAATTCGGGAGGAGGGGGAAGCCTTCCGAGGTCAGGCAACGATTCTCTAATTTGTCAGCACAGAATCAGCTGGAGACCTTGCCCTCCCCTCCATGGTTTAGAGGGTCCAGGTCAGGGCCTGGGAGTCTGCATTTTGACAGGAAGTCCCGCTGATTCCAGTGTGGGTGGTCCAGGGACACTTTGAGAAGCTCTGTAGGCAGCATTCTCCTTCCTTCTCCTCCCCCAGACCACCTGCAAAACCTCAGGAGGAAAAAAATGGCATCTTGCTGACCAGACCATCTTTAGCCCTGGAGCAGAGATACACACGCCTCACAGAAGGGCCTCAGGGCTCCCTGTGGGCACAACCCAGACCCCTCTGGCAGGACGCAGACGGGGCTGTGCAGATAAGCCTGCTCTGGGCACCCAGTCAGCCTGGGGCATTATGCACCTGCCACTAAGTTCTAAGCATCTGGGACACAGAGACACTGTGCACTGTGCCCCGTTGGGTTCCATGTGGAGTGGGGAAGAAAATGAGTGAGCCCCAAAAGATTATACCACATGGTGGGAGATACAGCTCAGAAATCGATAGAATTTTTATACACGGCAGGGGGCCAGGGGGTGCAAATCAGATGCTGGCAGGAGTTCCCAGGGGCACCCCCAAGCTGAGTCATAAAAAATGACGAGTGAGGCCAGGTTGGCTGGTCTTCAGTTAAAGAACACTGGGGAAGAGGTAGGAAAGGACCTTCTGAAAAGTAGAACAAAACAGTACAATGGTTGGTTCCTTAAAAATCTAACACCCAACAATTCTCCTTCCAGGTATATAACCCCTAACGAGACTCAAGAAAAAAAATGTATTCATCCACTCTTGCCCATAGCAACATTATTTACAACACAGAAAAGGTAGAAACAATCTAAACCATCAGCAGAGGAATGGATAAACCAAACACATTAACACACCCAATGGAATATGATTTGTCCTTAGGCAAGACACATCCTACTCCATGAGCAAACCGTAGACATTACACTCTGTGAAATCAGCCAGTCATAAAAGGGAAATAGAACAGGATTTCCTTTCTGTGAGGTACTCAGAGCCATCAAACTCAAGGACAGAAGAGAGAATAATAGAGTGGTAGTTGTGGGGCTCAGGGGTACAGAAGGGAGAATGGGGCATCTATACCCAGTGAAGACAGAATTCCAGATTGGGGTGATGAAAAACCGTGAAGGTGGATGGGGGTGCTGGCTACATAACAATGTGAATCCACTGAGTGCGCTGAACAGTAAGCACACACGAAAACATGCATTTTGTGCTATGGATATTCATACCCGTACCCCCACACACACACCCACACACCCATGTAAGTTTTACCTGAAAAGGAAGTACATATAGGAAACTATTTTCAAAAAACAGAACTACTGTCACAAGACGGGGCACACGTCACCTGGGGAGATCGGGATTCCTGGTGTGAGAGGGCCTGAGGTCTGCTACCTTTTTGGGAATACAAGTGCCAGCTCACCAAGGATCCTGTGAGCGACACAGGAATGTGACTCGGGCTCAGAGCCCTGCGGAAGCACAGAAGGCTTGCAGCAGGGATCAGCACGACCATATTTGGGCTGGAGGGTGATCCCTCAGCTGCAGAGTAGGGGTGGGAGGTGGGGAGGGGAGGGGCGGGCCAAGGCCTTCAGGGATGGTCTGCGTGGGAGTTGCCAGGCATGCCACTGAGGCAGAGATTAGGATCATGAGGAAGGAAACAAACAGAACAAACCCAACGTGAATGCAGAGCTGGATAAAGAGCAGAGGCAGAGAGTCTGCAGTTCCCAGGCTGGGTGAGGAGGACGAGCTGAAGACTGCGGGAGGAAGGTGGTCTGCCGGAGCCGGGAAGGATGAGCACAGTCCTAGACATACAAGGGGACACTACAGCACATGTGACAGAGATGCCCAAGCGTATGGTTTGGATGGGACTTGTCCTGCAAGTGCAGTGATGTTAGGAAATGGTGGGACCTCTAAGAGGCCTGGTGAGATCATGGGGGCAGGGGTGTCCTCAGAGGGAATTGATGTTTGTGTGACCCTGGTCAGAATTGTTACAAAAGAGTAAGCCTGGTCCTGTCGCCTCTCTGGTTTCCTGTCTGAACCACGTGACTTCTCCTATCATGGTGCTATCTATCATGTGATATAGCCAAGGACACCTGCCAGAGACCAAATTGATGGGGTCACCTGACCCTAGACTTTCACCCCTCCAAACTGTAAGCTAAATAAAGAGCCTTTTTTTTTTTGGTACTAGGGATCGAACTCACAATCTCACTCTTGCCATGTAGGCACTTAGGCCCCTGCTTCTTGTTCCTTTTTTTTTTTTTTGAGGTAAAGTCTTACTATGTAATTCAGGATGGCCTCCAACTCAGGTGTGCCATCAACCCCAGCTAAATTTCTCTTCTTTATAAAGCAAAGCACACAATCTTGGGTATTTTGCTATAGCAACAGAAAATGGATAAATATACCCTGCTAGACTGGATATTTAAGAGCAGCCCCTGAACAGGGAAGAGGTCTGGGCTAAGCTAAGACCCAGGACTCTGTGGCATGAAGGATGGGCTGGCTGAACAGTGCAGCTGAGATTGTCCAGCATATAAACCAAAGCAAGACTCTTGGGAGCCACCAGCTTTTAAGGAATGGTGGAAGAGAGGCCCCCATGAAAAAGCTGAGATGTGTGTTCAATGGAGCTGTCCTGCCGGACACCTGGACAGCCTGGGGTCTGTGGATCACAACGGCGAGGCACAGGAGAGCCTTTTGGGGGGCTGGTCCTCCAGGGTTATCTTTGCCACAGAATCCCAGTATTTTCTTGTAACTGATGATGTTGCACAGAAAGGCCAAGCGACTTGTCTAGGGCACCAAGAGCGCTGGAGGCAGGGCCAAGAGCTCATCTCCCAGTCCCACGTCTTCCTCATGTTGGTTTTCAGGAGACCCTAACTCGGCTTCACCCACAAACTGAATCCAGCTTGTCCTGGGCCACAACCACCTCACCTGAGATGACCTCCAGCAGCAGCATGAGCTTCAGGCCGTCCCGGAAGTCCTCCTCGATGTTCTCAATCTGGGTCCCCGCCTTCCGGAGGTGGGAGTTGCACCACGCAGTGAAGGTCTGGGGAAGCAAAGAGCAAGCAGTCAGTCTCCTCCACCAGTCCATGGTCCTAGGCCCTCGACAGAGGCCTCAGTGGCTTCCCAGGACCCGCCTGCCTAGTGCTATCTTTCTAGTTGTCCCATATGGTACTGGCTGTGCTGGTGGTGTCACCTGCCATTTACACAGCAGTGCCCCCGGAGTTTCTCAGCACAGTTGTCCCATACAGTCTCCTTTACCACACCGACCAGGCTGTGAGGCCAGAACTGGTGCCCTACAGAGTCCACGGCCTACAGAGTCCATGGCCTGGGTACCAGCATGGTGTGCAAAGCAGCACCCTCCCCTAAGGTGACCTCCTTCTAAAAACATCATCCCCATTCACATCTGAAAGTGCCACAAGTCCATTCCCAGCAACCTCTCCCTTCCCAGCTTCTGCCTCCACAGTTATCCACAAGTCAGGTACTAAGCCCCACTGACAGCTTTGGGTAAGCTACTGAAACCCCTTCCCTCTTGGTAACTAAGGGATAAGATTAGTACTTTTCACTGGGGACCAGAATTCAGAGATGGGTGTCTGTGTTCTGGGTGGGGGTGGGGGCACCTTAAGCTGCCAAAGCACCAAGAAGAATTCCGGAAAGGGAACATAAGGAGGTTCACTGTGAAGACCATCAGCTCTGGAGCTCCTCCTCCACTGAGCACATGAGGATGGAGCAGGAGAGCAACCAAGCAGTCTTTACCAACAGCACTGCCCAGGGGCTCAATCAGGAAACAGGGTGGCTCAACACATGAGGGACAAAAACGTACTCTCTGACGCACATGGCCATCTGAAATTTAAGCCAGCGTCTCTCTCCAGCCTGCAGTCCACAGTAGCCAGAGGAAGAGCAGTCTTGTTTCGGCCAAGCTCTTCTCCGGCAACTCCAAGGTCCTCTGCACCAAACTGAGCTACCATGGGAGCCGAAGTCCCAGGGCCCATTCACACGCTTTCCAGCTGCTCTGCCAGTCCTGGGATGAGAAGTATCGGCATACATGCCTGTAATCTTAGGACCCTGGGAGACTGAGTCTGGATGATCACAATTTAGAGCCTAGCCTGGGCAATTTAGTGATTTAAGGAAATCTTTTCTTAATAAAATTTTTAAAGGCCTGGGACATAGCTCAGTGTGAAAGCCCAGAGTTCAATCCCCAATACTGGGAAAGAAGAGAGGGAAGTGGAGTGGATAGAGAAGCAAGGAGAAAGAACAGTGGGCTGATTGTCTAGATTTGCAAATATAAGTTAAAGAGCCTGTGAAAAGCCTGTGAGCAGGAAGCAGGAGGACAGAGTGCCACTCTCCCACCAGAGAGGAAGGGCAGAGGGCAAGGATTATGACAGTTCCAGCTCCGGGCCTCAGCTTTGAATCATGTCTCAGCAATTACGCAGCAACCCAGGAACCTCTATCCCTGCAAACATACCTGCATTATGCCATGACATGAGACAGGATGTGTGCCACCTCCAAGCTTCAGGAAGACTGGCACACAAAGTGGGGGTACACAGGGGGCATGAGTGATCCCTCAGCCTAGACCGTCCTTAAACCTGAGTGTCCCACTCCCATTCATTTTCTAAGGTGAAGCTGTCACCTCCTCCAGGAGCCCTGCACAGGTCAGGTACACAGCCCACTGTACCCTACCATGGCTCTCTGCATGACCACCACATGTCAATCCCTCACCCCTAGACTGGGAGATGGCTCCCATCTTCTGGAGGTAGGGATTCAGCGATCACTTTCATGCCCAAGTTCCAGGGCACAGTCAGGCTGGGGTCCTAGTGGGGAAACCTAGTGGGGAAAGAGGGCTCTTGGCTTGTATTTTCATTTTTTTTAATAACTTTTTTTGTCAGTGTAAAAAATAGTAAAGAATTTTTAGTCAGGCATGGTAGTGCACACCTGTAATCTCAGCTCTCAGGAAGTTGAGGCAGGAGAACCACAAGTTCAAGGCCAACCTGAGCAACACAGCAAAAACCTGCCTCAAAATTTCTAGGGTTCAATTACTAGCACAGAGAGTAAGAGAATTTTTAAATCCCTTTTTGATTTGTTTTTAAGAAACAACTTAAAACTATGTAGTTCAGGCTGGCCTTGAACTTCGTAGCCCAGGCTGGTCTCCAACTTGTAGAATCCTGCTGCCTCAGCTTCTGAAGTGCTGCAGTTACAGACATGTGCCACCACATCTGGCCTAAATCTTTAAACACAATTTACTTTGGCTTTGCACAGTGTCTTCCATCTGTCATCTGTCTGCATGTCACTTTTTTCCAGTGTCACTGAAGTAGGAAAAAATGTAACTCACAACCTGCTAGAAGTCAGATGTGTCAAATTTGCTGTCTCCTGAAATCAAAGAATGATTTTAAACGACAAAGGAAATTAAAAGTAGGAAAGGCTGAGACAGATCCTGAGAGACAAGAGGATCCCAGAAGAGGGCTGCATTGGCAGCCTTTGTCAAGGGTAGTTTATACAGCAAAAGTTATGATGTGCGTACAGTGTGGTCAAGCTATAACCGACCTCTAGGTTGTAAGTACAGCTGCTTAGCTAATACTGACACAATAGGGAGGTGGGGCATGCAGCAAGGCTAAAAGGCTGACATCATTAACCTTATCTATGACTTCTAAAAGAGGAATTATTTGGGATGGTGTTTTGGTCACCCACCCAGGTGTCTGACGCACGTCTGGACTTAATGGGCTGTGTGGTACAGTAGAAGTTCAAGTTTCCATTCATCCCTCAGGGAAGCATGTGAGTCTGGCCTTTGTGACTTTAACCTTAGGGCCTTGCCTTCTTCAGATGTGCGTCCAGCCACAGTTCTGATTACGTTTCATCTTTTGCACTGATTTTCTTGAGGGCCTGTCCTGTCTGACTGCTTATTACCTTCTATCTAACTTAGCAGCCTACAGTATCACCACACTGGGGTGGCAGGGTAGGTAGGGAGCTTTTCCCACTGCTCATTCTCTTGTACTTCTTAGCACCTCAGTCAAAGGCTTCCTACTGCCCCAGTGAAGGGAACTGGTCAGCCCAGCAACTCAAAGGGACAGTGTCAGGTCCAGAGTGACCAGGGTCCTGGTGCAAACTCTGAGCCCCATGGCAGGAACTGTGAAACTCCTGTTTACTAACCAGGTCTTGAAGAGGGGGATGGGAGTGAGAGGAAGGAGGAAGAGGTAGTCTTTGTAAAAAGACGCTGCTTTTGAAAGAGGAAAAGCGCTGTTGAAAGCACCCAGCCCCACTTCCTGGGGCTGCCACAAGAGACAAAAACACACCTGTGTTTGTTCAGGTCTCTGGAGAAAGCCCTGGTGCTTAGCCTAAGCTTTCCCAAGGCCCCAGGCTTGAGGTCCTGGTTCCTGAGCACTTCTCAGATACTGATGCTTCCCCAACAAGCAGATCAGCCACGAAGTTTGGACGTAGGGAAGAAACAGTGGACAGTGTCACCAGACCTGGGCTCACTTCTCGGGTCACTATTTACTGGCTGTGTGAACTTTGGATCAACTTCCCTAAAACACTTCCTTTGACAGTAAGATGGGATCTGCAGAAAAACACAATCATCATAGCACTTCATAAATGTGTCGGGATGGTTATCTAAAAACTATATGCAAAGTACCTGCCAGTCAGTCAAGCTCAATAAATGCTAAGCAAAGAAAAAGACAAGGCCCCCCAGACATGGCTAGGCTGGGAGGGCTCCCCGCTTTGTCCTCCTCCAACTGCTGATTTCTTTTTAGGACAGCAGCTCCAGTGTCCCAGAAGGCTCTCAGGCAGTGGTGGCAAAACTATGGCACATGTGCTACCAGCAGCTGTTACCACCAGAAGCTCTAGAAGGTTCCCCCACTGCTCTAAGGGGTGTCAGGAGAGGAGAGGGCGTGGCAGCCTCCATCTGGGACATAGGACACCCTCTCCTTAGCAGTGCCCCGAGTCCAGCAAGAAGAAAAACACCAGTAGCCATAAATGACAGGACCCACGACCTCACAGTGGCACTCCTGGATGCCCAGCATGGTGGCAGTGCTACCCAGCAGGTGGGTGATTCAGCCTCCCTCAAATGAAGGTCACGTGACTGCGTCAACCTCAGCCAGGCCCTGCCTCACCTGTCGGCCTCTCATCCTGAGTTTCCCTCAGCCACCTCCCGGGGCCATGTGTGGGCTCAGGGCTGACAAGGAGATAAGAGGAGCTGACAGTCCTTCCCAGGATCCCTGGGCTCAGGGATCCTGCGAGATGCTGCCAACAGCACTGGGGACAAAGGCCCACGTGGTCTCCGAACTTTACCCAGCCCCTGCTCAGCCATACCACAGCCTAGGAGGCCTCCATGGGCCCAGAATGCTTCAGGACGGGCAGGGTCTCCTCACTGGAGCTTCCACCCACGCCTAAAGGCTCAAAGGCAGTGGAGGAGAAGGGAGTGTACCTGTCTAGCACCACCGCCCAAAGTCACAGAGTGGCCCCAACCCACACGGTTGGCCACAGAGAGAGAAAGGTACCTTTGTCTCCCTCCTCCACGGGCCCTGTCTTGCCTTTGGATTCCTCTAATATCTTTCCACTGCACTGTTAACAACCAGCATGTCAAGACGTTCCCTTTAACTTGTATTGAAAACATTTATGGCTGTGGAGAAGATGCCCTCCCTGCTTCTCTGCTCAGAAACACCAGAATGTGCCACACAGGTCTCTTGTAAGCCTCCATTTTCATATCTGTAAAATGGGAGACAACAGCATCTACCAGGCATGTCTGAGATGGAGCTTAAATAAGACAATACTAGCATAGTCATGCTATGAAATTTATACTAATAATGGTACTAATAACAGTAATAGTATGCCTGGAGTAAAGTATGGGTGAAATGGTCCCCACCATCACCACTACAGTCTAGATTTTAGAACGTAACACGATATGTGAATAATTCCACTCAGCTGGGATCTAGAGCACACAGGTGTGTTTCTCTCTCTCTCTCTCTCTCTCTCTCTCTCTCACACACACACACACACACACACACACGTGAGGAGCTGGATGTTAAAGTTCAGTGTTGCTCTCAGCCTTGACCTTCGCAGGAGAGCAGTGTGACACAGACCCAAAGCACAGAAAGGTGATGGTTTGCACAGGACTACATCACAGAACAAACAGCCATGGGACTGTAATTCACTGTCAAGACCATGCAAACCCCAGGTCTATGCCCCTGGGCAATGACTGATTTGGCTGTGTCTCAAGGCACCCAGCTGTAGAGTGGACCTAATAATGGTATCTACCCACGGACCTGCTGGAGGACCAGTGACGGTCCACTTAAAACTGAGCTAAGAAGGGGCTGGACTATAGTGACTGCTCAGCATTTACATATCAACACACTTCAGTGCCTAAGCCAGTTAAATGAACCTCAGTACTTCTGAAAATTTGGGTCAGGAAATCCCTTGCTGGGGGAGGGGCTGTCTTATCTATGACAGGATGTTTAGCAGCATTCCTGACCCCTACCCATTAGATGCCAGGAACACCCCACACTCCAAGCTGTGACATACAAAAACCACCCCCCTCTCAGAACCTGGCCATAGATCATAACAATCAAAACAGGCGCTAGATTTATTGAGCACTTACTATGGGCTAGATCCTCTTCTGAAGTGCTTTACCTCCTTTACCTTAATCCTCACATAGAGACCATGAAGAAAATACTACTCATAGTCCAACTTTACAAATGAGGAAACAGCCAGGGATTTAGCTCAGCAGCACAAGCACCTGCCTGGCAAGCACAAGATCGTGAGTTCGATCCCTGGTACCGAAAAAAAGAAAAGTGAGGAAACTATGGCACAAAAAGAGTTTTAAAAATGAGCAAAAAGGGGCCAAGGGAAAGACAAGCAGGATTAGATCATCCGTATCTCTACAAATTCTTACGCATTTTTTCTTGCAACAGTGGCTCTGTCAAGGCTATCCTTTATTTTTCTACCCACAAGGCAACAGGGCTACAGAGAAATAACTTAAAATGTACAACCGTGTATGTGTGCATAGGAAGGTGGCAGAAGCAGCCCCTCCCCACCACTACCACTACCCAAGAACGCGGACCCTCACCGCCACACCTCTAATTAAGAGGAGCCAGCATCTGGAATTCCACGAGAAAGCCTTCATGTGTAAATGCTGCTACAAGGTAAAAGATCACACACGCCACAAACCCCTCCACCACGAAAAGGTGCCAGCAAACAAAACTTTTGAGTTGTGACCTAGTGAGTCCTTGATTCCACGGTGGGAAAACATCAATCCTTCCAACTCTTCTAACAAAAGAAGTAACATGTACAATGATGCGTGGGGAGCTCAAAAAAGCACCAAAGACACAGTTAACACTCCTAAATGACCATTGGTGACATTAGCCACTCTGGGAATATGTTAGCAAGAGTTGAGAGGATCTTCCTGGGAAGAGCAGGAGAGTAGAGAAGACTTCCTGTGAGTAGAGAGGACTTCCTGTGAGTAGAGAGGACTTCCTGTAAGTACAGAGGACTTCCTGTGGAGTAGTACGGACTCTTCTGCTCTTCCTCAGCAACCAATACATTACACAAGTGACTATAATCAGATGTGCCACATATACACTGCCTAGCCTTGTGAATTAAAACAGCGTGTATTTGCTTATTAATGAATAATGAGTACTTGTAAATTTGAAAGTATGTGTCATTATTTGCAAAGTAAGTTTCTGCTAGTTCCCACTGTAATGAAAAATCTTACTATGTCTCTGTATGAAGGCTGATTTACAGGCAAGCAACTTCCCAAAGTGAAGGAGAATGGCCATGAGCCCTTCTCCCAGTTATGGGATTCTATTCCAGGTAAATAACACTAAATAAAGAAAAGAACATCAGCATGAAAAGATTCTTGCCAGTATATATAAGAGGAAAAATGAGAAATGGCCCCAAATTATATTAATAAGGTATTAGTTAAGTAATTATGGTTCATTCACTTAATAGAACAGTACATGGCCAAAATGATGCATTCTGAACATGTTATTATGGAAAAATGCTTATATATAATTTACCAAAAAAAAATCAAACTGTCCACACTACAGGTTTAAAACTATGAGCAATCACATAAACATGATGAAACGATTCAACACCAAACACATCCAAAAGCAAAGAGCGCTCGTGCTCCAGTAACTGAGCTGCCCAGGATCAAGTGCCACTCTCCTTGTCCAGTTGCCTACAACGTGGTCGCCTGTCCCGCCTTCCTTCCTGTCCCTTCCCACTGCCAGGGGCTCCCCTTTCGGATGTTTACTGTCTTCGTGAGCAATCCAGGCCATCAGCTCCCGCCTGACCTCACCAGAGGGGCCCCACTGACAAAGGCGCAGTGTAAACAAGATAATCCACCTGCAGCAAATGACACCAGCAAGGCTGCCAATGGGGCAGCAGGGCCACCTCACCCGGTAGGGTGGCTGAGATCTTACACGCTGACCACGCCTCCCCTGCACACAGCCTTCCCTCGCAGAGAATCAAGGACACAGTCCTGGTTCACTCCAGGGGAGTTATTGTTCAAGGGACAGGGTTCAGGAAACCTGGGCACTGCCCTGCCTCGGTCAGGCACGTGACCTTAGATAAATTAACCCCTTCCAGCTCTGTAACCCCTAACCCTGGGCCAGACTTTGCAGCTAGAGCCCTGCAACTTTTCCCATCATTAAGTGCCTAAAACACACAACCAAGCAACCAGGAGAATCTCTGGTGCCTGTGCAGGGTTTACCGGGCAGATGAGGGGAGTGTGCACCCTGTCAAAGGACACTCATTAATCCCACAAGACAGTTTCATCTCAATGGATGCAAAACATGATCAGAGCCAGTATGAAGACTGCCAGCTCCTGACCCACCCAGGCCAGCAGACACCTGTTACTCGTTCACTGGGCGGTCTCGAAAAGCTTGATGCTACGGTGGTCCCGAAGGACACGCAAGGACCTGGGAGGTCAGTGGCCGCCTTCAGGGAGGGAGGTCAGGAATCTCCAGAGAGAGGAGAGAAACATTTGCTTTACACAGAATACTCTTATTTCATGCTGTCATTACCTGTTTCAAACTAAAATAACTACAGTCTGGCCAGAAGTGTGTGCAGTTTAGGACAAAAGGGGTGCCAGTGCTCATGTATTATGGGGGCAGAACGGAGATAGCTCCAAAATGAACCAAAAAAGGAGTATATCCCATCCACTTAAAAGAATGAGTGAAGACCGCAGATACAGCTCAGTGGCATGGTGCCTGCCTGGCAAGGGCAAGGTTCTGAGTTCGAGTTCCGGTACCAAATAATCAAATAACAGATATGTGTATACAGGGCTCAGAGAACTCTGAAATGCTTTATCAGTGTAAAATATTGTAAAGAAACTCATAATCAGCGACATAACTAAGAATATGATAAACGACAGGTCAGGCACACAACACCCCCAGCAGCTAGGCCAGCAACAGTTACTGTGGGGAGAGACAACAGCAGGGTGCTGCTCTGGGCCCCAGAGGCCCCCGGCTAGTTTCAAGGTCTCTGGAAGTCGGCACAGGGCTTGTTACACAAGCTTCCTTTCTCTCCAAGGGTCGGTCTTTCCCTGGAGAGCAACCAGCGTGCTGGGGTCAGGTTGTCATATCAACTCAGCTCACCGGCCCCTACCCACCTCTGCCCTCTGAGCTCCACACAGCTGCCCGAGGAGACCACACTCCTGGCTGCAGCTCAAAGCCACAGCCCTGGTGTGGTGTGTGATCACCAGGCCACAGCCCCCTGGGAGCACTGCACAGGCCGCTCACAGTCCTCACAGCGGCTGCTTTCACTGGCTGACATCAGGAAAGTGACCGCAGATCAGCCAGGGAGCAGGCTCTCCCCCTCCGGCCGCCCTGGAGCGCTGGGAGCCCCACACGTGGGCAGCTAGTCTGGCCAGGGCGTGGGTCCTGAGTGATTGTCTAAGCCAAGACCTGCCCAGAAGTGGTCACAGATGCCCAGTGCTCTGGTAACACAAATAAGAGTATCTGGTGAACTTACCAAGGGCCAAGCGCCAGCCTTTCAAAGCGAGCAGTCAGCTGGCTCACGAGCACATGAAAAGAGTTCTTCAGAACATCTCCACCCAGATCTGTTTACTCCCCACCCACCTGGGAGCTGCTGTGAAGAAGCTGACAACCACCTGGCAGTCTCCTCCACTCTCCAAATGTGAGTGCCGGGGTCCTAGAAACTCAAGAGTACAGGCAGCCACCGGCACCCAAAGCAGCAGGGCTTGGAACTCAACAGACGTGGGCTTCAGCCCCAGACTACATGGCTCATTAACAATGCTTTCCTGGACAGAATTTGAACCTCAGCCTCAGTGTTCCCATCTGTAAAATGGAGTGATGACCTACAATGGCACCAAATGGGAGCGATCAAATTAGGCCTAGAGACTGAAAGCCTTAGTCCAGTGCTTCATCCATAGCACACACTTTAAAAGGTTAACCCAGCTGCTGATCTTGCCTATCTAAGCTTCAAATGGGAATAAGCAGTATCACTACTGTGCAGGGTCCTTGTCGAGATCAGGGCAGTAGATGCAAAACAGTCATCAAGACATCCTGGTCATTGCAGGAGCCCAGTAAACTGCTGCCGCTGCCCATCCCCTCACTATTTAATCAAAGTTAATCATTCCCAGGGTTCCATATACTGGCAAGAAGGATGCTATTTTCTCCTCCTGAAGAGGAAACTCAGAGCAGCCTCTGGCCTGAGGGAGGACAGTGGGAACAGGCTGGGGAAGAGACACAGCATGTTCTGGTTCTCACCCATCTGCAGCCCATTTCAGGATCTACAGTGCCAGACAGCCCAACGGCCACAAGGGCCAAGGAGCAGGGGGCCCAATGGCTCCATCTGGGGAACTGTTTGGCCCAAAAAGCCCACCCTGCGTGGCGAAGGTTTCCAGGCCACCATGTAGCCCAGGCCTGACCTCCCTGCCCAGTATAAGGGGAACCCTGGAGGCCCTGGGAGAATTCAGAGCTGTTATGGTTTGTATCTCCCCAAGACTCAAGCACTCATAGACTGGATCATGGATGTGTGATATCCATCACTGAATTAGTTCACTAGTGGGTTTACAGCTGGGTGTAACATGGGAGGTAAAGCCTGGTTGCAGGGAGGGCAGCAGGTGTGGCCTGCAAGGGTCTAGGAATCTCCCTCCTCCTCCCTTGATCCCTCTCTGCTTCCTGCTGCCATGCCCTAAACTGTCTCTCCCCTGCCAAGCCACCCTGCCTTGGAGCCAGCTGACTATGGAATGCAACCTCTATAAACTGTGAGCCAAAATAAACTTTTCTTTGTTTAATTTGCGTGTCAGGTATTTTGTTCCGGTAATGAGAAAGTAACTAAGTCAAGAGCCATTCTGAAAGTCAGATGGACACAGGATTCCAGTGAAGAAACTGGGTCTGTCTTCTTAGTCTCCTACCAAGGAGAGCCAACTGCCCCCCCCCGACCCAGATCCGCCGCTATCCCCAGCCTCCCCTCCCAGAGACCTCAGCAACTGCCCAGCACTCCACCCTGTCATGATGGCCCAGACTTGCTGGTTGGCCTCACTGAGCCTTGGTTCCCGCATCAGTACAATAAAGCTAAAACTGAGCCTCCATTTCACAAGCAAGACACCAGTCAAAGGCAGGTCCTGGACCTCACCCTTCCAGAGAGGGAAACATGGGCGACTACACAACAGCACCCACTCAGGAGGTCAGTGTGGGAACAGCCTGCTCCCCTGTGCTCTCCCACCCAGGAATCTGATTCTGGCCCTCGAAGACGTGACAGCACACAAACCTCAGCAGGTTATAGCTCCCACGAGTGGCCTGCACATTCCTTTCCCAAAGAAGGAAAAGCCACCTAGAAGTGAGGTCATTTAGTTTTTCTGGCACAGACACTAAGAGCTATAGGTCATCCAATTGTAAGAAAAATTTCCCCAGATGACAAGGATTTGGCCCAGGCTGGTAACCATTCTACACAGAGAGCTTGCAAGCTGGCAGCCCTATCATGACTCCTCTGTGTAGCTGAAATAGGCCGCTGAAGCCTCAATGGTCTCATCTGTGAAATGGGAATGATCACATCCAGCTCTCCTGGGATTGCTGAAAAAACTAAAAAGCATCATGCTTGACTTATAGTGGGAGCTAAAATTAAATTAAACATAGTTAGCTTTCATCCTCCTCCAGGGTCATTTCTGCTGAATGTGCCTTACTGACCAGGAATAAGATGCTCTCCAGGGGTCAAACCACTTTCAACGAACTCACACACACAAACACACACACACACACACATACACACACACAATAAATAAATACATACATAAAGCTGAGATACTACTTGTAATAAAGTAGTTTTCCTCAATTTCCTCATCTGTAAAGTGGGACAATACCTTTCTGGGTTATGAAGGGCTTCCAGTGAGCTAATCTATGCAAAAAGCCTAGCACATCCTAAGTAGTTAAGAGTCTAGACCTCATGACTAATGTACAAGAAAGGGAAAAAGGGCGCTCAAGGAACAGGAACTATTCCAGGGCTCAGAGAACTGCCTCAGAGAAATAGTTCCTGGCACCATGGAGGAACCAGAGACAGCTGGGTGCTCAGTGAGTTCCTGCAGGTGGGCAGCAGGCTCCACAGTCCAGCCTGCCTGATCCAATCAGGGAGACAGGGCCAGCGACTTCAGTTTGTAATCTGAGGTACTGGGGAGGCTGGGGCAAAAAGATCACAAGTTCAAGGCCAAACTAGGCATCTTAGTGAAACCTCTCTCTCAAAAATAAAACAGGAGTAGCCCAATGGTACAGCACCCGTGGTTCCAACCCCCAGTACCCCAATTAAAGCACAGAGGAATAGCACTATAGCTCAGTGATAGAGAACTTGCCCACTGCATGCAAGACCCTGGGTTCAAGTCCTACCAGCTGGAAAGAAAGAAGATGCATCTTCAAACCTCTTTATTAAGGAGCGACAGGGAACCTGAGGGCCACAGAAAATTCCACCCATCCCCTAGCCAACAGGGCCTAATGCCATCATTGCCCTCCCTCCCCATCCAGGAGACCCCTCGGTGGTTGGAGGAACTGAGCCCAGGACAACAGGCCTGCTGGGGAAGCACCCAGCCAACACCTCGGCCAGCCCAGGGCAACAGACAGGCTGAGGAACAGGAACATCGTCTGCCGAAACATCTACCCACATTTCTGGGGACAGACAGAGAGCTGCAGGCAGACCTGGCAGGCCCTCTGCCGGGAAGCCCAGGCCACACAGAAACCAGGGACTCACAGCTGCTCATCCCCACAGGAGGTTCTGTGCAGCCGGCCCAAGCCAGGAGAGGCTGCTACTGCTGCAGCCTCCCCAGACCTCGTTACAAAGTTCAGTATTTGGCCTTGGTGTAAGGATGGGACTGCTGAAGCCAAAGCAGACCCGGGGAGAACCAGGGGAGGGGAGAAGAAGAACTAAGGCCCTGCAGCTGCCCACAGATCCTGGTATTATAACCACTCACTGCAGTCAGTCACTCACCGCTTGATGAGGCGTAGGACACCTCAGCTAAGCTGCTCAACAGTCCTATGTTAAAGAGAAGGAAACTGAGGGTCCAAGGTGGCAGCAACCTTCTAGTCACTCAGCTACCAAGAGGCAGAACTGAGATCTGAATTGGGCTCTACAGGACATCAAAGCCTGAGCCCTTCCACTCTCCACGGGCAGAGGCTCTCCCAGGCCAGCTGGGGAATAACAAAGACTCAGCCCTGACCACCCAGCTCTGCCCACCACCCTGTACCCTCCCCACACCCGTCTAAAGCAACAGAGACCAGCTAAAGGGCAGCCCAGGACGCTGAGCGATAAACCACCTCCAACAATCACATCCAGCCCAGAGAGAAGGCCGAGGACCCTCTCCCTCCCTGGGGATGCAGGATGGGCCGGGCAGGGTTCTATCCTAAGTCTCTTTGGGAGGCAGAAAGAGTTTGGGTTGTCTCTCTTGGCTTCTGAACACAAAGCTCATTGAGGAAGACAATGAATAATTGAAGGGGCAGCCAAGCCGGTGGTGTAGATGGCAGGGTGTGCACAGGCAGCTTGTTTGGGCTTGGATTGGCCCCTGTCAGCAGCTCCCCCACAGCAGGCCACTGCAGGTCTTCCTGCCTCGCCCAGGAGGAGCCAGGGCACATTCATCCATTCATTTGGTGTATTCTGACCAAGCAACCGCCCTGCATCAGGGGTAAATAGAGGCACAGAGCTCCTAAGTCTGGAGCTACAGTGTGATGGGGCGATGACTCTTCACCAAAGCTCAAGGGCAGACAGGAAACGTCCTGGAAGACAGGAGGCTCCACAGGGCCTGGCATGGTTTTGGGGGGAGGCGGGGCCCTGAGCCCTGCCCTGAGGTCGGTGAAGTCCTACGGCTGAAGAGTGCCTTAGATGACAAGTTTGGAAATGTAAAGGAGGTCACACAATCTATCATCTACATGGAGGCACCTGAAAATAAAAGCTATTAGTAAGCCCAACAAGTCAAACTAGCTGTACAGTGACCCTGTGCACGCGTGTGGGACAGGAGGGGGCCAGGAGCATGGTGACGCCCAGGGGACACACAATGGCAAAGGCCCCAGGGAAGGGCAGAAGCCTGCTCAAGCACAGAAACGGCTCCTGGAGCTGGTGTGAGGAGAGGAAAAGGGGGCTGGAATCCGAGTCAGCTGGCACCCGCAGGATGTTATGATTAGGTCCCCTGAGAACAATGGAAGCTGCTGAAGGGTTTTCGTCTGACTTCAGCTGAACTGAACGAATGAGGGGTGGCGAGGTGGGCGTGGGAGTCAGGTGGGGACAACACACAATGACACCTGCATCTCGGAAAGACACTACAGCAAGAAGTGAGCAGGGGTGGACAGGAGAGGCAGCAAAGGCGAGATGGAGCCACAAAGGGAGCCCAGACCTCAGTGGCAATGGAGACGGAGGTGGGTGGACACGGGAGCTATTCAGAAGTTAGCCCTGATTTCACACCTGAGCCAACAGGCGCGAACTGGGAAGCTGCCATGGACTGACACACAGCCACCCACAACACTGCTCCCTGCTCGACTCCACAGCAGCCCGACCGCCTGGTCAGAAGGCAGGAGCAGCACTCCAGGTTCAGGACACTGCTCCCAGCCACCCTACCAGCACCAACTCCACCCTCTCAGCCATCCTGAGAGAGGGACCCTCACTAATTTCATTTTGCAGGTGAGAAAACTGAGGTGCAGAGAAGCTCACAACGTCACTCAGGGTCACGACAAACAGGTTTCTCGGTGCAGGTACACTGAGCCCAGCTGGCCACTCCTCTCTCTCCTGACCCTCCGGCACTAGGAACAGACCACCGTCCACCCAGCCATACTCCCGCAATGTCCCAGCTAGGCCCCTGCACCCTTACTGCCTACAAGCCATCTCCCCAGGGCTGACTCAAATTGCCCCTTGGGATGGGGGCAGAGGGTAAAATTGGTCTCCAGAGTCTCTTTCAAGTAAGTTACAGGACCTAAGACCCTCCGTGACACCCTGGAACCCCTGGGGTATGAGGCAGCAAGTAAGGTTACCCAGCCCCAGTTACCCACCTGAACAGAGGAGATGCTCTGCCTAGGCCACCTGAAGACCCCCCAACTAAATGAAATGAAGTGGAGGAAGTGGCCACTGCCTTCCCTCAGGACTTCAACATCCCTGGGCAGGTCCTGGCCACCTGGCCATGTCACCCAAAATCATGCCTCTCTAACCCTGTTTTGCTGTAACAGCTGCTGATTCCCAGTGGCTCCAGGAAGAAGCCCTTGGCCCACTATGCTCACCCAGAACTCAGTTTCCAGGTGGCTCACCTGGGACAGGGTCCCACCTCATCACCCGCCCCTCAGACTGGTCTCTGCAAGCCCCTAATGCTACGACTGCAGCCTGCATTACTCACCTTCCTGTTACCCCATCTTTCTCCATCCCCCACATCTTCCATGCTCTAGGCAGTGGTGGCAAACCTATGGCACCTGTGCCACAGCCAGCTATTTGTCATCACTGAACACTCTAGAAAGTTGGCTCTCACTTAGTGGAATGTCTGCGGGGACAATGAACACATGGCACCAGGAGACCCAGGTTCTAATTCTGGTTCTACCTAACAAAGGCTAAAAACATCAATTCCAGCAGGCAGACGCCACCCTAGTTCAGGAACCCTGGGTGGGGCCCACGAGTCGGTACGATTCCCCACACTCCAGGTGAATCCTGTAATCAGGCAAGCTGGGGCAACTCCAGGCCAGAGAAGGGCACAGATGCCTGCAGCATCTCAGCTTCTGCACAGACAAGGAGAAGAAAGGTTTGCTAACAG